>JAODUK010012071.1:0-28844 GCA_027564635.1 Typhlichthys eigenmanni | reverse complement strand
GTGTTATTTTGAGGGGACAGCAAATTTACACTGTTCTACAAGCTATACAATCACTACTTTACATTGCAGAAAAGTGTCATTTCTTCATTGTTGTCACATGAAAAGATATTCTCACATATTTGCAAATACTGTGTATATATATACTGTATGTACACACAGTATATATAGAAATGGGTCACAAATGGTCTTGATACAGTGCGCTTGCTGTCAGGCGGTGTGTCTCCACTAAAGGTGGTGTCATGAATCTTTAATGTGTTCTAACGCGACAATCAGTCACCGCTCAGCGCTCACACACCTTAGCACCTTAACCGTTGCCTTTCTTCCTTATCCCCTCCTACCTGTGAAAGGTTTACCCACACACACCCACCCACACACACGTACACAAACACATGTATAGCATTTGATAGCTTAATATGGCAGAAGACGCTAGTTGGTCCCAAGGGAGCATCCTCATTCAATGACAGGTTAGCTTTGAGGAGCCAGGAATACATTAGTGGAGAGAGAGAGAGAGAGAGAGAGAGAGAGAGAGAGAGAGAGAGAGAGAGACCAAATACATAGGGGATATAGCATTTTTTAGACACACATGTCTACCCACTAACATTTGATTGCCCCCCCCCCCCCCCTAACCCCCCCCCCCCCTTCCTACAAACACCACCACCCCCCCACTCTCCCTGTTTGGAGGCAGGGTGCGTAGGCAGTCTCCATTTCATTGCAGTTTCTCCTTGTCCTAGCAGCCAAACATTCAGCTTGTGTGTGTGTGTGCGTGTGCGTGTGTGTGTGTGTGTGTGTGTGTGTGTGTGTGTGTGTGTGAGTGTGTGGGTAGGTGGGCGGGGGATGCGGGGGGCTGAGAGGTCTGACTACTGCACACACACACACACACACACACACAAAAGCACATGTGCACACACAGCCGAGACTTATGCTGCGTTCACATGGAACACGGCAGACGGAAAACCGGATATCATGTTAGCGGATGAGAGCAGGACGGCAACATCAGTTATGGCCGGCGAAGAAATGCCAACGGCAAACGGAATGCCGTTGAAAGTTGAAATATGTAAACCTTTTGCCGCCATCCGCGACGGCATTTAAAACTCGAGCTCGTGAATAACGGTGCGGTAGTTCACAGTTGTCACTCTGCTTTTGTCATTTTACGAAGATGATAATATAATTTAATAATACGAATTGTAGAGCATTTGAAATATAAACAAAATAAGGAAATGTGATTCCCACTCGGGCATAGCAGCTAATGAGAGCAGGTAGAGACCGGCCTGCACATATTACTGTGATACATTTTAACACTGAGTGTTTTCTTACTTTTAGACTAGTCGACTAGTTGAAGTTTTTTTTTTTGTTTAACCTTTGCGCTGTCCTATGGGTCAAAATGACCCGGTGCACTTGCCAGTAGCGGACAGCAACCACAACACGGACATATGACATTCCGCGGTTTGCTCCCCCTGCTGCTAGTCTGCTGAAATGCCTTAGGACAGTGGGAGGGTTAAACGACTGGAAAATTAGTCGTTAGGAACATCCCTAGTATCCACGGTGATGCTAGCAGGTCCCATGTCCAGTTCAAGTAAGATAATGTAATGAAACCTGAATGAAAGCGATATTCCTCCAGGCGAAATGTGGTTATTAATTCAGTACAAGTACAATTTTTGGCAATAGAATGAACCAGCTTTATTTTAGGCACAGCCAGGTCACGTATGGAATGCGTTGTATTTTTTTAACGAGTGCGTAGGCCCTTCACCTGACGCTACTGCATAGCAACACAATGATGCGAGTGCTACGCTGGCCTCCATAGGAAATGAATGGAATCCCTGTGAAAAGGCAACTAAACGTCAAATATTTTGCATGCATTATTTTTCTGCAAAGCCAGTCCATATTTTTCTGCATCCAACGGAGATAAACAATGCAAGGCAAACTGGTTGAGTGTGGGCGTGTTGCGGCCAGGACCGGGTACTCTATGCTACAGTGCATTAAATTATCAATCTCTAAATCATGGACTTTACTGTTTAACACGGACATTGTTTGTGTAATTAACAGATTTTGTGTTTTATATGCCTTTAACATTATCAGGACTACAACCACACTCACCATGAACCACTAAACTAGTAAATATCCATGGTTTTCAGACGGCAAAAATATGGACCTTTTGAAAATACTTTTTTCTATAAATAGACAGTTCCACACAGATAATATGTGTATTACAAAGAGATTTGCCAAAATTAATAATTGTTTTGTATGCCTTTAACACTTTAGAAAACGAAATAATCAGGGCTAACTGCTAGCTAGCTGGCTGGGCATTTCAAAACTTCCGGTTGAATCTGCCGTACGACAAAAAAACGCAAGAGTTCAGAATATTGAACGCATGTGTCATTCGAAACGCAACGCAAACCAGTGCGACATTCCCAACGCATGGATTCGGACTGTCCCATTGACAATGAATGACTTCCGGCGCAACACATCGCATTGAACGCATTTGGTGGGCACCCGACGTAACGACCTTGTTACCATGACAGTACAATAGTGTCAAATGTTATTCACGTTGAATTAAACATTTACGTCGGAATGGGTGATATGCTGCCACATGTTTCAATGTTTTTGCTGCGACTTGCTAACTTCAGGTTATGTGAACGGAGCAGGCTGCAGCCAAGCCGACGCAAAGTTTGAAACATGTAAAAGTATTACGGATCCGTTTCCTAACGGAGACTTCAGCCGCTAGGGGGCCCTCAGATTCCACTCCGTCGACACGGTGTTCATTGAAATTAATGATGTCTGGCGCAACGGCGTGCGTGACTTCAGTGTGAACCCAGTGTAAGAAGCAGAGGGCTGAGAGAGGAGCAGACGAGAGGAGAGAAAAGGAAGAAAGGAGAGACGGAAAAGACAGCAGAGCAGGGAGGAGGCTGTGGGGGAGGGGACGGGGGGATGGGGGGGTGGCATTTAGTGGAAAAATGCTGCGGTCATCAGGAATGACAAAACCAATATCGTCCAGCGGCAGAGGTGAAGGACCGGAGTCAACACAGCCTGACTGGCGCTAACAGGCCTCCCATGTCCCTCCATATGTGGATGTGCCGACGGAGCCCGGGTGCAATTTACTGTGGATCCTTTTGGGGTTGCTTAGGAACCGTGACCCTGACCAATAAATATGCAGTATATATAAAAATAAAAGGTGTATTCAGTCACTCTGGAGAAAGCTTGTTAATATTTGTTCTCGATCAAAACAAAAGCACCTCTCCCTTTGATGTCATATAGTATGCTGCCTCAGAAGCTCCACTGCCGCCCGTATTGGAAACGCATTGCAATGGCTAGGATTGTTGTTGTCTAGTGGTGCGGTCTGCACCACGTACAGAGCCAGAGATGTGTAGAAATACTAGATTATTATTATTTTCAGCATGCACACAGAACGGATAGCTAGTGGACCGTGAGTAGATACTCGCGGAACTTGACGAAAGGTGTATTAGCTTACAATCGCTGACTGTGCCTTTAGCAGCCATGAAAAAAGTATGCTTGTTTTATTAAAGATAATCAACAAAAACAAATCAAATAAATAGATAAAAAAAATTGATAAATAGTAATAATTACAGTCATTTAAATATAAAGATCATCTCACAACCCTTCTGAACGCCTCTTGTGCTCTTTCAGGACTTCTCATCCCGCAGTTTGAGAACCACTGCTCCCTTTCTGTAGCAATTGCTTTGTACTTGTTGACGCAAGTGCTTTTAAATCATATTTTAATTTATGCAGTATGTAATATGTTTTCTAATATGTCCGTGCTTCTTGATATTCACCAGCCTGAGACATTAGCTCAATGTTATTTCTCCTGGCTGTCTGGCAGCATTCCACCACTGAGGGCAGGACAGCATCCGCCGTGCGAACGCCAGAGAGGGCTGTTGCTAGGTTACCGTGACGTCACATCCCTAGCGAAGAGGCTGACGGACCCTCTGCTGTCATTCTGTGGCAAGGGGGTCAGAGAGGGTCGCACCCTTGGCAGCCAACACTGTGAAGAGAATGTATACCGGAAAAGCCTGTTGAGAGGCCGATGGGTCGACTGGGTGCAGATCAGGGAGCCTGAATTTGGGGTTAGAATTTGCTGAAGCTGATAATGAAGAAATACAGGGACAAGGTTTCCTTTTTAAAGGTATAGTCAGCTAGCTAATTGTAAGTTAATTAGTGTTAGGTTAATTAGAAATTAGAGATAGAGACAGATACAAATTTGCTACTCGGATAAGATGTCAAATGTATTTACTTGAAAGCATAGGCTATAAGCATCTGTCTATATACCGAAATATAACTGAAACTATTACATTTTATGATTTCAGGTAAATACATTTTAACATGTCTCGATAGTATATTGATTATTTATCTATGACCAGGAGCTAATACTTGCAGTGAAATTGCATGCTCATATAGCTGAAAATAAACTGGTGGTGGTAACTCCGTAGCCTTGTCGTAACAGTCAATGACCGAAGTCTTCATCCTAAGACACCAAAGACTTTCTATTGCTTTGAAAATTGACGAGAAAGGCCATTGACCAAGCTGCAATTTTTGATGAGTTGGGAATGAGAACGTGTTGGCTAAACATATTCACCTTCTCAGCAGCATCCATTTTTGCGTTTCTCTCTAAATAACAGCATATCAATGAGGGTGAAAGATACGGGCTGCAATCGGCGACAGATCTAAGTGAACTCATGTTGCTTCAACAGGGCAACGATTGCGAACCATTGTTCGCAATAATTTAAGAATAGGCATTGTACATTTTCTTTTGTAACTTCAGTGTGATACCGTATAAAGCAGTAGAAATGGGCACTTTTCCATGACTTACAATACAATTAAAGTAGACTTTTATCACATTTCAGAGATCACATACACAGAAGCAAGAACCTCACATACTGTACATACTGTATTATGTTATAGGTCGGCCTTGGCCTTCTGTATGTATTCTTTCATTGGAGCTTACGTCCATCTGTGCCATATCTCGTTCATCTGTCCGTATGCCACAAATGTCTTTGTGCCTGCAGCAGAATCTAATCTTAATCATCTCCACATTAAAATGCAGAGGAAGACTTCTAACAAGGGGGAATGCAATGCAAGATTACACTTATTCAGTCTAAGTCTTATATCAGGATATATATATATATATATATAGTGTTATTGCTTAAGTATACTGAGACTCGGGGAGTCTGTTCAAAAGCCAAACACAAAGACGTTTGTTGAATTTTCACCAAAAGGTATTATCCTTTTTGAATTTCTACACAGACCGTGTTTCTGACATGTTTAGCATTTGATGTAAGTAAAGATGTAGGCATTAGGAGAGGTGGCCTAAAATGGTTGCACGTAACCATTTTATGTTATCAGAGCCTTGCGTTTTTGTCGCACCAAAGGGATGAGAAATGTAGGTTCTCAGATGTAATTGATGTGTGTTAGCATTTTGTGTCTTCATAGGGTTTCAGTGGCTCTCTCCGAACAGCTTGCTATGGAATTAGACCCATGAGATGCCTAACAAAGCATTTAGTCCTATCAGCCAATCAGACAGTTCATTTTTTTTTTGCAAATAAGGTTTCGGTTTTGCTTTTGGGAGGAGTTATATTCATTGTCTGGCTTGTTAGTTCAAGTGGCTTTTATTAAATGGAGGGTTTATTCCAGGCTGTAGCTATCCATGTGAAATGCAATTAAGGGGTTAGACCTGCACCCATCATTTCGTTCCAGTACGTTTTTTCTTTTTTTCAAAGGACGAAAAACAAACAGCCTTTACTAAACCAGAGCTGCACGCAATTAATTTAATCTGGCAAAGGTCAAAAACTTTTCAGTGTTCCACCACCAACGTGAAGGTTTAGTATTACAGTAAATATATTTTTAGTAGCTGAAAGTGTATATAATAATTAATTAACAATACATTATTTAATGTATTAATGATTTCATTGACAGCTGTTGCTTGTTCTTAAAAAAAGGAAGTTTTTGATTTTCATGTGTCATGTTTATATGTCTGTGTTTAACAGTGTTTTCGTACATGTGTATGTGTGTACAGTATGTGTGCGTGTGCACGTCTGTGTGTGTGTGTGTGTGTGTGTGAGCGTGCGCCCGTGCGCGTGTGTGCGTGTGAGCTGCATGGCTCCTGCAGCTCTCCTCATGGGACTCAAAGATGGCTCATTACTGGCTGTGTAGACATTGAATTGGGTAATAGATCTGTCATTCACCTTGTCAATCATCCAATAAGGCCCTTGGGAGGCAGACACTCTCTCTCTCTTTCTCTGTTTCTCTCTCTTTCTGTCTCTCTCTTTCCCAAACACGCACACGCACACACACACACATACAAATGTAGTCTAACAAAGGTGAAAAACCTTTCAGTGTTCCACCACCAACATGGAGGTTTAGTATTACATTTAGTTTTTTTGTGGCTGAAAGTGTATATAATAATATTAATCCAGGTATCATAACCTATACTATGTGCCTATATATGTGTCTTCTTGGTGGTTACACATTTGTCTTTTATGCGATTGTACCATTTGTGTTAATATGCTTTCTACAGTTGATGTCTGTGCTACTGCTGATATGGGCCTGGGTGTTCACTGCTGGTGTCAGATGAATATAAGATAGGCAGAGAGCAACTGTGGTTCATAAAGACAGTGATAGAAAGATTGCATGTGAAAATATTATACTGGGTAATTTCCAGGAAGACAGATGGACCCATACAACTCCTTTTAATGGTCACACCCAAAGCATACAGCTACACGTAAACACACACACACAAATAGCTCAGAAAATGTGTACAGACCCTTTGGGGTAAACAGATGTGATTTTTTTTTTACATGGTTCTGAGTCGGTGCCATATGGTGGCGGGCCCACACAGACTGCGGTTCTGTTTTTGGACGGTCCCACGAGGACATAAAACCAACCTTTTGGCCAACCGGCGACAACAGCTTGTGGCTCCAGAATTTCACCAGTCAAAATTAATGTCTTAGCAGCTGAACGTTTTCAGAGAAGAGCAATATAATAGATTTTTCCAACAGTGCTTTCAAAATGGAGGCGCAAACGCACACAAAGTTGATTTCAATAGATAAAGCACAGTAAATGCATTCCCTGGACTGCAGGACAACCATTAGCATCGCGCAATTAAACGAAACTTCCCATGGGCGTAGATTTCATTTGAACATTGTGGGGGGGGCTGGGGGGGGGGGGAGGGTTCTGTGTTTTGGGATTATCTAGACGTAACTATAGCTGTCTTAAAACAATAATAGTCTACTTCACACATTGGCCATAACCTATTAAAACTACTACTGGAGAATGAGAGTTTGTTAAGGTCAAAGTCATGGGGTGCATAATGTGCACATTGAAATATTAAACATAACAGTCTGAATAGTGTATAGGCCTGTTCTAGGTTATGGATACACTGTCAAGCGATTCAATACATATGGGCTATTACTCCAATATCATCAGGCGTCGTTCATGTTTTTATTGGTGGGGGTGGCAAATACACTTGATTTTGAGTGGGACACACCCCCTGAACTATATGCCTATGATACATGCTATAAGTACAGTAGTATACTGACCTTTTGACTAAGGCTACGTTAAGACTGCAATACAATCACCTGTTAAATGTGGCACGTATCAGATTCCAGTGTGAACTGATCACGGTTCTGAAGTGACCCGCATGCGCAAATGAACAAGACGTCACATGTAGTGCGCTGTGTCGAATGTATGAAAGTTAACATTGACTTAGAGCAACATATAGTCAGCCTTACGGTCATTTTATAAGTTGACGTGAGGTGGAAGCCAACATATTTGTACAGCAGAAAGACAAATAGACTGTTGTAGGCTACTAAAGCCTGTTAAACACTCACATGGACTATTTTCTCCGCCAGGCATGAATGCAAATTTCCTGCAAGCTGCCAGTGGATTTCATCTTGGTGTGCTTGCCTGGTGTGCAGTATATCCAAACACTCATTATTAACATGGGGCAGGCTGATGGTCCTCTCCGTGAAGTAGGTCTATGCCTATTGTGTGTTTTGGTTAACACCTCGCTCTGTCCATCAAGTGACTACTTCATTATTTAGCATACTGTAGGTTTACTTGCGAACAACTTCTCCCGCTCAGAGGTAACAATTGTCAACCAACGATGGCCATGAGTGAGCCTGATTACGCTAGCGAGAGTGAGTCACACAGTGAGTGTATCTAGACCGACGTCAAATTCGCATCAATTCTGATTTGACTGTTTGATTTGTCTGATTTGACAGATTGAGATCGGACTTAAAAGAATCAGATACTGTATGTGTCTGATTCAGCACCACAAATGAAATGGCCCAGATCTGATTAGAAAATATCAGGTTCCACGTTATGTGTGCTGCTGCACACTGCTCTGAAAAGATCATATCCGAGTCACTTAGGGGCGAAATAATCGGTTATGGGCCATATTTGGGTGCAGTATGAACAAGATGTCTTATGACTGCTTTTACCTTATAACTTCTAATAGGACTACTGAATTGTAAATTGGATTAAACCACTGACCCAAATGTGTTTTGGACTGTGTGGGGGTTATGCTAATTATTTGTTCGTTTTCAAGCACACAACCACAGGGAATTTGATGCTCTGGGTTGGGTAGCAAATTGAAAAGGTTGAGACATTCCAAGCCTTCGAGTGACATCAGAACAGCCAGTTAGATTTGATTAGTTTTTATGGTCACCTAAGCAACAGAATAAGGTACAACCACAAAGAGTCAACAACAAGCGAAGCCTTTTCTGTCCATACGTCACATTTAGCAACTTGATACATACATTAAATAATAATAATAATAATAATAATAATAATAATAACAATCTGTTTTATGCCTTTCAAAGCACCCACGGTCACTTTACAAGACAAAGAACAAGGTGACAATAAATCAATCAAACGAACAAGAATACAATGCATAAAACCATTAAGGTTCTAAAATCTATTTAGAAAACAGAAGATTGCCGTGTCCAGATGAGCAGCGATCGGGTTGAAAATGCCATTTTAAAAGACATGTTTTTAAGCCAGTTTTGAAAATGGGAAGAGGATCAATGTTACGGATGTTTGGTGGAAGTGAGTTCCAGAGGCTGGGGATGAGGGTGGGTGGGGGGGAGGTTAGTGGCTGAAGGCTCTAAACCCCATGGTGGACAAACGGGCAGGTACATTAAGGGGAATGGAGGAGGAAGACCTGAGAGTGCGTGCAGGTGTGTAAATGTGAGGAGAGAGTACAGAGCAGCGAGATGGTGAAGACCCTTGAAAGTGAGGAGCAGAATCTTGTATTTAATACGGTATTTAGCGGGTAGCCAATGAAAATGCTGGAGCACAAATATTATGTAATCGGAAAAGCCTGATTATTTCCTTTTTAAATGGTGCCACATTTGTAAGGAACATGCATTTGGAGAATGAGCAGCAGAGCTGAGTATGTGGGTTGTGGCCATGAAAAAGTTATCTGAAAATGCCAAACTGATTTTCCTTGCTGTTGACTCTTGTTTGGTGTTTCATGGGCTGGATGATTGAAGTCTGAAGAAACAAGACATTGGCAATTTAACAATGTATTACAGTAATTTAACAAACAGGAGTGTCAGTAGCGTTTGGAAGAACTATACAGCCTGGCACCTCCTCCTCATGCTGGTCACCATGGTCACACACTGCTGTGGGATGGCATCCCATTCTTCAACCAGCATTTGTCGCAAGTCAGCCAACATGGCTGTGTTGGTCACTCTGGCACGAACAGCACGCCCAAGCTGATCCCACCAGTGTTCACAAATGTCTTAACTTTTTGTGCGTAGTTTATATGCAGGATGATACATACAGTATATGCCTGTAAGCCTTTCAGCACAGTCAGGATGTGGAGTAATAGATGTTCATTGGCTGTTAGCATTGTCACTTACAACATCTTTCTGTTTATTTTAATTAGTAACAACAGATTTACAAGACCTGCAAACAGCCAGACTCTGAACGTATAATGTCAGACATTTATTGAGTTAGGTAGTTGGTCATTGTGCATGCAAAACACCTCTCCTCGTCAAGTAGGCAGATCTTGACGCAGTTAGCCAGCGCTGTGTCCCAGACTTTATAACAAATAAAGGCTGGCTCTGCGAGACTAACGAACTAACGACAAGCAATGTCTCTCTCTCTCTCTCTCTATCTCTCTATCTCTCTCTCTAACTCTCTCTCATTGACAAGAACACACACTTAACGTGAGACTCTTGCCACCTTCACACACTGAGTGATGTGTGCCTTCTGGACTATCTTTCAGACACATTGAGAACTGGACCGGTCTTCAGACGCTTCGTGACGTTGACATGGCCCTCTACACTGGTCTGCAGAGACTGTGAGTATGCACGCACGCACACACGCACAGACACACTAGCTTTACCACTTCATATCTACTGTAGCTTAGCTTAACAGCTTCATCAGAGTGGATTGCGTATCTCCGTATACGCGGACGTCAGTGTCGCGTTTATCCTTCAGACAAATTACTGTATAGGTAGCTGCTTATGTCATTCGAGTGAAGCTGTTATTACATACGGTATTTTACGTGTTGTTGGGGTTATACGACATATTCTCAGTTCCTCACAATGTCACTTCCGAAATAATAAAATACTGTTAATTATAATTTAAATTCTAAAGTTCTATAATAAATAATAAAATGTGTGAGGATATGAGAAGTATCATTAGCTTAAGTGGCACTAAAACACATAAACCTAGTATATATGAGAGGTAGCTTTCACTTTCTGATTTGTTACTAACATGTGTAACCCCTACTTTCTGGAGCCCAAGGGCAGAAGGGTTGGTGGGTGTAAACCAGGGCTATTCAACTCCGGTCCTGCAGGGCCACACCCTGCATGTTTTAGATCTCTCCCTGCTCCAACACAGCTGATTCAGGGTTGTTAGAAGCCTGATAACGACCTGTTGATTTGAATCAGGTGCGTTGAAGCAGGGAGAGATCTAAGACATGCAGGATGTGACCCTCCAGGACCGGAGTTGAATAGGCCTGGTGTAAACCAGTGTTTGCATACTGTATTAAAATACGACACAGGTGGGGCTTAATACGGTAGATTTACAGACTGACATCACAATGCAACTATAGCACAACAACCGCATGTTATTAACTTTTCATGAAATGGAACCTTTGAGGCTGCAACACCTTTTCCTGGGTAAAGGGGGGGTTTTCTGTTTTCATGTTTCATATTTCCCTTTAAGCCCTCTCTCTCACTCTCACTCTCTCCTCTCTTTCTACCCTGGGTCCTGCAGTGCAGAACTCAGCGGGGAGTTGGGTGGTTGGGGGGGTGGGGTTCGTGTCACACCCTCTAATAAGCTGTAATGAGAGAGGAGAGGTGGGGTTGAGTCTAATTGGATTTGATTTGGTAACACGGAGAATGGGCTTTGGAGGGAGGGAGGGAGAGAGAGAGGGAGAGAGGGAGAGAGGGAGGGAAAGTTATAGGGAAGTCAGGTTGAAGAGAGAGAGACCAAGGAGAGGTAAACAAATGACAATGACAAATGATGAAAGTACAAACATGTTGACATGCAACATTTATACATACTGGTGAATTACTACGTTTGTTCAAATTAATACAATTAAATACAGTACTGCCAATTCTGTGCATTGCTAAAACTGAATATTTAAAAACCAAATGTTTGGCCTTTCACTTCAATTTCATTGTTAAAACATTTACCATCAGGGCCTGAATTTTGAACTATAATTCCATAACGCATTGACTTGTCCTTCCCTTGCTCCATTTATTTCGCTGAGATGATAGTCTGGAAACCCTCTTCACATTACCGTTGACACACAGCCACCCTGCTGGCGGTCCAATCAGGGTGGGTTAGTGAGATGACATTGAAATGGTGGTAGAGCTAGATGAGGCGATCAAAACTGTTGCAGCAACTGTTTTGATCAGTTGGTTAAATGCTTTCCAGTAATTTCAGAATTACCCAGGTCTGTGCCCAGTAGACAGAAACAACTGTTAACACTCCCCAGTGGAGCGTGGCCAGACCTTATTCACAAAGTGAATTTTATGTGTGGCTAAGCCCGGCTAGGAGTGCACTGTTCTGGACAGAGATCACATATGTTACTGTGCGGTACCTGGAATCTGCTAGAGCCACTCTGCCAGTTTAGGGGTCATATGCCCTAGTGCTCCTATTACCACTGGGACCAGTATGGACTTCACCTCCCACATCTGTTCCAGTTGGTTACTTGTCAATCAGTAGCAGCTGGCTGGTGCAGTGGTGCAATGTTGCTGCCCTTCAAACGCCAGGTCTGGGGTTTGAATCCCGATCAGGACAAGCCACCAGGAAAGGTCCTCAGCTTAGATCCCTAATACTACTATATATAATAAGACTACCTTAGTGAGAGGAACTAAAAAAATACATAAATATATGTATTAGTTGGATTCCTATGAATAGAAATCATGAATCATCAATTCCCAATTATTCCTACGTGAGGCACATTGTTATCGTCAAGAGCTTGCTGAATAGTTTCCAGACGGTGTGCACTGTAGGAAAAGATTGACATGAAATCTGAGGGACATTTGTACTATGATTTACATCCTTCTGGTACATCTGCTATAACGTTGATGAAACCGGGTGTCAATCATCTATTTTTTCACTTCTGTCATACCCTACAACCCCCAGTGCTCACGCACATAAATCACAGTATGACAGATAGCTTACAGTACATTGATTTTGCAGTTTAATTCCATTCTAAGATGTCTGAAGATTTCTGGACTCTATGTCCCCACACCTAAATCACATAACCACCTGCTTTGTCCTCTTAACGGCTTCTTGTTATTGGAAATGATGTTGCCCTCTTAAAACCTTAAAAGCACATTTGATTGTGGTCTGAAAGTCACACATAAAGCACTTTGCTCCATTTGAATGACTTCTCTGCATGTCGATCCTTTTAAGGGGGATTCATTAAATACATGGCCAAGTTACCGTCTAATGCCTGGAAATAATGTCTGTCTTAAAGTTGTGTGTTGCAGGCAAGTATTTCAAACGGAGCAATCAAAGTGAAATTACCCTTTTGAATGGATTTTCAAGAGGGCAGGTTGGATAAGAATAGCTCACCAAGAGGGGAAGTAAATGTCGAAAACAAATGCTTACAGAAAATGTAGGATAAAGGTTGTTTGTAGTACAGGTTATATTTCAATTTGATGTCTCAATTTTGTCTAAAGTTGATAATGGATGGATGGCGCAAAATAGTTAAAATCTACAACGTATGTTCTAATCAGATATGAGATAGCTTTACACATTTATGAAAATGAAAGGTGATAAACAGCGTAAGCAAAACTAAATTAATTTGCAAACGTATATTTAAAAACAATCCACACAATAATGACATGGCTTACGTATATTGTGATCACCAGACAACAGACATGAAATTATATTTACAGACAAAACATTACAGGTGAAAGAACATAGACTCTCTCCCTCTCTCTCGCTCTCTCTGACCACACTTCACCCTTATGTGTCGTCGGCGTCGACGTAGGCCTAGATAATCGTTGCAGTGCACCTGTTGTCATGGATACCACTTTAACAACGTACACAGCATGAACAAGCAGGGAGTGTTTATGCTGATCTAGTGTGACAGTGCGACTGCGTGTTTGTGTGAGTGTGTGTTTGTGTGCGCGTGTGTTTTTTGTGTGTTTGTGGTATGACAGCTGCAGGGACTTTCTCAAAATGTCTTTAATTCTAACACCATATTTACATATTTCATGTAATTATGTATACGTATTTGCATATGATTATATTGATTGGAAAGAAGCATTCTTTATGTTGTTCATTATGTTGATCCCTCAGCTTAGACTTCACAGTAAATGGCGTCTAAGCCCCATCCCCGTGCATCTTCTTGCCTTTTGACACAGACCGTCTCCCACCCCCATGGTCAGTGTGTGAGCTGACAGTGACTCACAGAAGCTGTATATCTCCTGTGTTTCAGAACTATCATGAGAAGCAACCTACGCAACATCCAGACACGTGCCTTCTCCCGGAACCCCCAGCTGCGCTACATGTAAGCGCGCACACGCGCACACACACACACACGCACGCACGCACACGTGCACACGCACGCACACACACACGCACGCATACGCACGCACACGCACACACATGTACACGCACACACACATGCACGTACGCACGCACACACACGCACACGCACACATGCTCATACGCACGCACACACACACACGCACACGCACGCACACACACGCACGCACACACATGTACACGCACACCCACATGCACGTACGCACGCACACACGCACTCATACGCACGCACACGCACACACGCACACGCACGCACACACACGCACACACACACGCACTCATACGCACGCACACGCACGCACACACACGCACGCACACACATGTACACGCACACCCACACGCACGTACGCACGCACACACACGCACACGTACACATGCACACGTACACATGCACGCACACGCAGATGTACACGTACACATGCACGCACACACACGCACGCAAACACACGTGCACACGCAAACACACGTGCACACGCACACACGCACAGTACACACACACGCACGCATTATTCTGTATTTGGCTTAGTCTTGTTTTTGTCTCCTCGTATCTCTTCTCATTTCTTCTCCTTTTTCTCTCCTTTCCTGTAGCCTCCCTCCTCTTCCTCCCCCCCCCCCCCCCTTCTCCTCCCCCTCTCGCCTGTTTGAAGGAGTGACACACTGGGACTTGCGTCACGCGTTTACCCATGCGCACACGAGTGTTTGCATAGTGACAAATGCAGGCACACTTTCATACACACGCATAATGAGCGACGAGGACATGCGATGAATAGGGGGCCACGCACTGCACACGGTCACATGCACACACCGTTAGAGTAGAGGCAGTGCTTTAAATTATTCCGTTTCATTATACTATTTTACACGTCAGTTTAGATTCGCAGGAACAATGCACGTACATTAACCGAACACAAAAGAAACAAAAATGTGTAGGCCTACAGTACTTTAGCCAAGGCAAATGCTCACCTGTTGTCACAAATTGGTAATTTTGATATCGTTTTAATTAATTTCATATTTATTTATTCTTTCCGTCCAAAGTGGTTCACAATGACAACCATTACTGAGTATTAAGGTGCATGGTAGGGCATTCATTGGTTGTTGTCACAGTGACAATGACAAAAGAAATTTGGATGCAAGAACTGAATGCTACTTAATAAAAAATTTAAAAAAAACATTACAATGTAAAAAGAAAGTGCTAGACTCCAATTCGGAGAATCAAGCAATATTTACTGCCACACAAAGACAAAGGGAATAACTATGTACTTAAATAATTATGGGCTGTAGAACAAGTGACTAACTCAAAAAGGTGGGAAACAACAAATTACCTTAAAGGTTAAACTAAATCTCTGGGAAGGATTACCGGACTGGAGCTGGCTACTGGGTTTGGAGTTGGGAACTAGACTGAAGTTTGGAACTGGACTAGAGAAGGAATATGGACTGGAGTTGTGGGTTGGAGTTGGAGTTGGGATCTTGACTGGAGTTGGAAACTGGACTGGAGTTGAAAAGCGGAGTTGGAAACATGTCTTGAGTTGGGAACTTGTCTGGAGATGGAAACTGATCTGAGATTTAGTTCTGGATCGGAGTTGGGAATTGGAGTGAAATTGGAAACTGTGTTGGATCTTAGAGTTTTGAATTTCAGAGGGAAGTCCTATCCTACATATTCTGCTCTTGTGGGAGTCATACACAAAGGGTTAGAATGTAAACGCTACAGAGATAAAAACAAAGTCTTCTGCTGCACCTAACACGACTTGAAAAACGTATACTGCCAGCAACACACCTGCTACCGCTGCCAGATCAATCAACTGCCTGGCAAACAACCCTTCGTGCCCCGCTTTAAAATGCACACGCAATTTATTTTGTTGAAAGGTGGGCCATTTTTCAGACGTTTGCAGATCTGTTCAAAACGGAGGCACATGAGGTTGAATTGTCTGACTTGTCTGTGCTTTACTAGCCTCACGAGACCATCCTGATCTCGCGAGCTTCAGTTTCAATTTTGCCGTGAGACTCAGTCTGGAAAGGCTCGGAATCATTTTGAATGTGTCCGAGTATCAATTGATATTTCCAATTAGCATCGTGTTTATACAGTAGCTACACGGGTGTGGTTTAGGTGTGTCGAATATTGTGCTGACTAGCTACACGGGTGTGGTATAGGTGTGTCGACCATGGTGCCGACAGCGAAAACGACCAGATTGTTCATCCACTCAACTGCCAAGTATTTTTTTGAAAGTACAGCCTTTCACAAACAGTTTCAATGTACGACTTCCCAGATGGACTTGTGACAATGACAATTCCTCTGGCATGTCAGGTTAGTGCTTTACTATGAGCGAGGCCGATTCTGTCCTGGATAAAATAACACACACACTGTTCAGTGGAGGAGGTGAATGGTCACCTCCTGCATCGGTTTGAAAATGACCCTCTTCCCTAGTCTTAAAAAGCCTAGTGTCACATTGTGCAGATATTCTAAAAGAGAGGATACCATTGGTGTTTGCAAAGTATTGTCCGTGGTGATGGATATTACGCAACATGGTAAAGAAGGCTCTGCACTTATGGGACTGGATTTGTTGAATGTGTGAAGTCTATGCACTATTGGCAGAAAGGTCATTACTACACAGTCTAGCTCATATGCTGGCCCTTGAAACAGAAGCAGATGCTGTACAGATGTAAATGCAGGAGGTATAGGGTTTGCAAAAAGGGATTCCATTCTCAGCTAAACTGGCAGTCTCTAATGAACAAATCTAGCAGGGGACGGAAATCGAAGAGCAGAAAGATTGACCTCTCGTTCTCCCTATCCGTTACCACCGTGTATCGTAGAAAAACAACATCATTGAATTAATCGATGCTTCAACTCCGCGGGTCTTCCCCATTGTCATGACTCAGCAAAAGGACAGAGGAAAACCTCACTTGTGTGTAGATCTGAGGGAGCCAAAGAAGTACTTTAAGTCATCCATCGCCTCACATGGAAGAATTGTTGTTGAGTTATGTGGTGTTCTAGTGTTTTCCACTATTGGCCTAGCCTCTACCATCAAATGGTGCTTCGTACAAATGTGACTTCACATTGACACTGTCTGACCTAGACCTGCCTGCCTACGTAACTCTTCATAATTTACTAACTTGTATTGCATTTCTAAATGTGTTGGTTCTTATTTACTGCACAATGCGATACATTTCGTTCAATAATTGCTTATTCTTGTTGCCCCATCTATTACATCCTAAAAGACTATCCTGATGATCGCGACCTTCATCTTAATTCCGCCGTTAGATGTGACTAATCATCTGGCATGTCAGGTTAGGATTCCTCCCTCTGTGGTCCCTTCCCAAGGTTCCTTCCCTCTTTTCCCCATGGGGGTTTTAATGGAAGTTTTTCCTTACCCACGTAGGGGAAAGGGGGGTCATGTTAAGGGTGTGTTGTTTGTTTGTTTGAAATGTAGGCTATATAAAGCCCTTAATCACATTAGTCTCAAAGGGCTGTACATGCATTTGACTTGACTTGTAACAACAGATACCACCTATTATGGGTTGGAGGTGTCCTTAACTACAGTACATCCAGGTAATGAATAAAAGATTGTGGATTCTGCTTCCAGAAGACACTTCACTGAGAGGATATCTTCTAGGGTTGTGGAAGAAGTAACTGCTTGTCTGTGGGCTCGTACTGTACCTATGGGGACGCCATTTTACATTTACTTGCACACAACTCCAATGGCATCAAATGGCTCAGGACAGGACGTCAGCTCGGCTGTTACCCTTCTCCTATGATGTGCCTTGTTGTCACCCTGGAAAAGCTAAATGTCACAGCTGACAGAATGTCACTGTCCAACACCGCGGGTTCTGAAGAGGAGCTGGAGACGGTTGCTATGCTGCCTATGGTGATCACCTGCCTGCTAAAGGTTGCTGTGTTGCCTATAGTGATCACCTGCCCGCTACTGTACGTCTCTAGGTGAGTTTGCTGCTGCATGTGAACATTGTCCAGAACAGTGTTGGTTAGTGCAAGTTACTCAGGAATTGTAATAAGTTACTAGTTACTAGTAATACTAGCTCCTTATTACTTACTTATTACTTCTTCAAAAAGCAATACTATTACTTTACTTATTTCTGGGTATTAAAATTAATTAGTTACAATACAAGTTAAATTACTATATTACTTTCACAATCACTACCAAGCCTCACCCCTTCCGACAAATGAAAACCTGTGTAGCCAGCTCATTTTAGAATTGAATCCTCTTTATTAGAACAATAATGAACCTTAGGAGTCAACAATCAGCCAAAGTGAAAACATTGCAGCCTCTCAAGCCAGATGATTGGACAGGTTGGTTCAATTAGCCTACCCTATATTTGCTAGGACCAGAAATCTCGTTCTTGTAACGCAGTAACAATTTGTTACTTGGATTAGTAATGAGGTACACATTGCCGTATGGGTGCAAGGCCCTGTGCGAACTTCACATGCAAGGCTTTGACATGCATGCGCATGAATCACAGCCACAAACACTAACTATTCTAGATTCCCGCAAGTGTAATCTCTGTAGCCCACAATACGTTTTTAGCAAGGAGAATATACAGTAGCAGCATTATGCATCATAGTTGTGTTGTTGCTGTATGTGTTGTTACATGGCTCATACTAGGATAATTTAATTGAAAGTTAACAGTTGATGACGGGGGATGCCAGACAGAAAGTATTGTTTGTCGGACAAAATGGCGGAACATATCGGCCTTCTCTGAATGCCTGTCAATCTAAACAATGGCGACGTTGATTTGTTTGATGCTGGACTTTGACTGGTGTAAAATAGTATATAATGTTACTTAGACCTATTTCATTATATTGCGAGATTCATGTAATTCACACATTAACTGTTTTATGATTGATGATGTCTTGATCGATCATGACAACGCATACTGTAAGCCTGCTCCCCACATATTAATGGGTCACTTGCACGAGGCACTTATACTGTATGTGCGAGGCCGATGCGACGTCTCCGGCCGTATTTTTTTTTTTTTTAATTTAACCAAGCGCAAATGTGCAGGACAACATACAGTTACACGTAGAATACACACAGTCCAAAAATACAAAATAAAACATTTTCTGTATAAATACAAGTGTAGTGTATTTTATGGTCTTTTGGGTGCAGCTAATACAGTACAGAGCATAAAACCTGTGCAAATGGTGCCAAGGAAGAATATTTAAAGACAAAAGTGCAGATGGAAGTGCCAAGTTTGCCACGGCGCATGGATGGTGATAATAAGGGCATTTATGTGAAAGTGAAATGTTGGAGGGAAGTAAGCATGTACTGTATATTTACCAGTCAATAGCTCAGACAAGCGTTTTTTGTCAGTGTGGGAAATTAGGAGTCTCAATTTTCATGGGTTTTTGTAGACACACAAGGTGTGTCAGGGTGTAATAGGCACCAAACAGATATTGCGTGAGTTGAATTGGTTGCTGCAAATTGACAAACACGTGATAGCTATATATGCTACTATAAGATGAGACATATTTTTGTGAAGTATTATTTTGAAGAGGATTTATTTTGGTATTGATTATGTAGGATTTATTGAATGCTTCATGATTTGATATCCGATATCCGATATATGATTAAATAGGTAATGCTATCGCTAGTATATAATCAGCGTTACCCTACCTTCCTACACCGACACGTGTGAATACTGCTCATGCTCCACTCACACCCCTAAAGTTAACGGGCGGACCATGGCAAAAGGTTGCAACAGACATGAACCTTTTGAGTGTGGTACGGTACTTGGGAATACTGTAGGTGGCCAAAGTTTGATTTTACTACTAGTTTTTGCTTTTAGCAGTGTTAAGTCCTGAATGAAATCCCACTTCCCTGGTTTCAGAGAATGGATGTCAGTTCACATCTCATGCATTCACTTCTTTGCTGAAAGAGAGAGAGAGCTACTGTATATTCCAGTGTCTATTATCCAAGAGCAAACAGTGCTGAGTCATGAAAGATTGTATCCTACGGTGGCCCTGAACACTTAGAGCAACTTAAGAAAACAGACGGAAATAGACGCAAGCAAATTACGAAACTACCGTCATCAATAGACAACGCATTTGGCTTCAGTTACAGAAAAACAACAACAAAAATGCAGAGGATAAAAATAGGAAATAGCAAACCAAAAACATTCGTTAGCAAATTTTTCACTGACGAATCGCTAACTTCAATAACATCATGAACGGTCCAAAGATGCACAATGTACAACACAACCAACAAAAGAGCAAACAATATGCAGTATAGATAAAAGACAGGAGAGGAGTGTCAAAATATAACTGTTCATGCAAACCAGCCCATGTAAATAAGGGTTCTTCAAGATTTACAGAATGTCAAATCATAAGGAATGGGTTTAGAAACGTACAGTATCTTCTCAGTGATGGTTCAAAGCTGACTGGCTGGTTGTAACTGGCTTCCAAATGACATCAGAATAGCTTGCATGGACCAGGAGAATGGGACACTGAGCTTTATGGGCTCATTACCTGCTTAGAAAATGCACTACATAAGAACCTAAGGGATCAGAGACAACCTAAGGGATCGGAGACAAATCCACAAAGCCAAGAGAGTTTATAAGATAAGTATTTGCATAAATGAAATTGCATAACTAAAAGGAAAATGAAAATAAAAGTCAAATTAAAGTAAAGCTAATTTATGTTCCATGTGGAGGAGTGCCGTATAGACTCATTACGTGATATGAGTTAAGTTTTCTACTTACAGTTAAACGGAAAATAAGTACCTGTAAGTAAGATTGTTTTCTAGACTGACTACAGTACATTGCTGTTTCATTGTATGGTGAGATACTAAGTAATTACATCAAGACGAAGGGGGAAATGTTGTAGCATAAGCTTTAATATAACAACAGGGGGCACTGTAGTCCTACAGAGTAAAAGGTATAATAATAATGTAAATAAGGAAGAAGAAATGTAGAAGACTGAATTTAATACTGTAACTTATTCATGGTCTCTGGTCGACTCTTTGTTTTATTAGATAAATACTGTATATAACAAAGACAAAAACCAACGTAACTAATATGTTTTTTTAACAAAATTACCACCAATAATGTATTCATGCATACTTTTTATACACAGAGACACAGCTGTGCATATGTGTATACATACAATACACACCAGTGGCAGGGTTCAATCAAGGTGAAGCTGTTCTGTGCATCTGCACAGAACAGCGTGTGTGTGTGTGTGTGCCTGTGTGTGTGTTATGTGTGTGTGTGTGTTTGTGTGTGTTTCCGTGCGTATGCGTGTGCATGTGGGTGTGTGTGTGTGTGTGTGTGTAAAAGGGAACGAACGCATGAGTGTGAGAAAGAGCTTTTGTTTTGAATGGCTAAAAACGCCCTGACACTGGCTTTGAATTTGTAAATCCAATTTTATTTTGGTTCCTGTGGCATAAATCACACATTTCCGTGGATGGTTGGCTGTGGTTTTACATTTATGCGTGGGATTACTAGATTTATTTATTATATTTCTACTACTTAAATGCAAGCCACCCACCACTTTGTTATCCAGCAGACTGCGGTAACATTTGTCATCTCTGTGTAGAAGTAAGTAAAGTTTGTTTCACACAACACAGTAGTGAATGCAAGAGTGGCCCTTACTAAAAACATCAGATTTGTATTTATTTACAACATTACACTACAGTAATATTATCACAAATCCTTGCTTGGTATTTCTGAAAAGTATCAAAAGTCAAATGTGCCATAAACATATGAGAAGTTTAGCATAAAGCATCCAGGGAACTGTGTTTTCTTTAAGAATTTCAGGAATGTCTCTCATTCTGCCTCCATTGATGTCAAGGTAGGTAAGATATTTTTTCTGACATCACTTGCAGTGAGAGCAAAGAACAAGGTCGGACGTTTCTTCCCATAGCGGCGCTACAGCAAGGCTTTTCTACCCTGGTTTCAGTTGATTTACTGTCAGTGAACCCAGATCAAACTAAATAAATAACAGGCATTTACATCCTCACGTCTTGGCATCACATATATTTTGGCATGGCAACCGTCTCCAAGGAGGAAGCGATGGTCAATCAGGGCTTCGGCCGGCTCAACATGGGGGCGGCCATCTTACTGCTGTTGAGACTTCCTGAACAGCAGGAAGTGGACAGATGGTGTTTGCCTCTCTCTCTCTCTCTCTCTCTCTCTCTCTCTCTCTCTCTCTCTCTCTCTCTCTCTCTCTCTCTCTCTCTCTCTCTCCTCCCATGTGTTGCTATGCATCAATGGGCATTGCCAGGATAACTTGGGAGATATCGCTTCACATGCCGTTGTTGTGTTTAATGAAGCTTGTCAGTTGTCCAGTCAATTTAAACAACAGCAATGTGTCACCAAGCCTCAGGGTTTGGATTCCATTCCCCTCTGTTTTGCTTAAATTTATGTATTTGTTATTATTAACCAGCGTAGTATGTGTGAGAGCGGTGCCAACTTAGAGAGATATTTCCTGATACAGTATACTGTAGTGGGCATAGTATATTTTTTGCTTATCATAAACGCATTGTTGTACCATGTGTTTTATCCAAGCATTATTTTGGTTGTATCAGACTGAGTTTTATATTAAGTTAAAAGGTAGACCTCAAAATCCATGGTTACACAAAATTAACCATTTGATATAATGTAAAAAAAGAAAATTATTAAAAAAAAGAAAAGAAACACTTGGAATGACAACTCTTTGATTGACAAGCACATCAAGTGCTGCCTATACATACAGACACAGACACACGCATACATATACTGTCAGCATGATTGACAGTTTTAATTACAACTGCAACACCTGTCATTTTACAGCCCAATCAGTCGCTCCCAAAATATCCGGAGATCATTTGCATGTGGGGGGTGCTCAGACAGAATAGATGTTTATTGTCTTCAGAGACTAAATCCTTTTCTCTATAGTAGTCACAGATAATGAGGTGGGACATTTTTATTTATATATTTCTTTTTATTTAAGATCAGTTTGATGCCAGCACTCCTGTCCTGTCATTATTATAATGGCCGTAATCAGCATGACCTTTGCCAAGCTGACGGCAGGGGGAAATCACCACAGACACACACATCACTACATCACTACCTTGCATTCAGAACCCTCTTCTCTCTAGTTTCATCATTGAACATGTGTTTTTCCTGGGTTTTTATATACAACTTTGAATGATTCTGTTACTACACATCACGGACAGTAAGGCAACTCGTGCATTACTACTAATAAAACCACAGGAACACATTTCAGCTTTCAACATAGTTACAAACCACCCCATCATCATTTTCTTTAACCACGATGAACACAATGTTCAAAATGTCCGTATATACATCATCGATGTTATTACTTCTGCATCTGTAAATTTACAGCTAATAATGTATACTTTCCGTTTCATACATTTTCAATGAGTTACGTCACAACATTGTATTCCATGTCTTTAATCAAAATGTCCAAAAGTAATGATTTAACCATGACATTTGGATGATACTGTAGCTATTTTTAAAACATGTGGCACACATTATCTGCCTAAATAAATAACAAAATAAAAAAGTAAGTAAGTAAAAAGTAAGTACAATGTATTTATACAGCACAAAGTGCTTCACAACTGTAGAATAAAACACAACAATAGTAAATACATGACAGCACATGACACAAATAAGTAACCAAACAAAAGCAAACAAACAGAAATACACGTCGGACCGGCCTCACCACCCTACAGTCTCACTAAAAGCCTCTTTAAATAAAAGAGTTTTCAGTTGTGTTTTAAAAGTTTCCACTAATAACAATAACTTGTACTGCGGACAATCTATAATTCTTTGCACCTGGGTGTACAGTGGTAACGCTACACATTTGTTTTGGCCAAAGAGATTTTATTGGTATAAAATCCAATTTACCACTGGGTATATTACTTTTTTCTCTGACATGATTCTTTATACATTTTTTTCTTTGCTTTATTCACGTTGATACCTACAGCCTTGTGTTATTATTATTACTATTTTTTATATTTTTTATTTTTTGCATATGCAATGTAGTTATATTAGAGCTCTGGCATGTGTTTTTACGCATACATATAGTTATTTGCATACAAAATGGCTATTGAGGAACACTGATCTTGAACTGGTCTCATCAATATGGTTGGCTTACGGCACTGCCGTTGTCACTGTTATCTGTGATGTACATTGGTGTAGTACATCTGATCCCAGACAATATCAGACGTCCTATGACAAAGTATAAACACAGGAATACAATAATACCATTTGAAAAGGCTCGCTCTCTCATTTGCCCTCTTCTGATCCCTCTCTACGGTCTCTGTCGCTCAGTCGACTCTTGTCTTCGACGTGTCGTGAGAGGAATACTGATGAAGGACATAATTTCAGCTGCAATGAATAATAAACACACTTACATCACCTAGTGAGAGAGAGAGAGGGAGAGAGAGAGACAGAGAGAGAGAGAGAGAGAGAGAGAGAGAGAGAGAGAGAGAGAATGCGGTATAGCCTGAAGGGAGTAGATTTTGCTGCACAATATAAAGTACCTAAAACACAGGAATGCCAAGATAGAAAAGAGAGAGAAAGAGAAACAGAAAATGAGCTCTCAGGTAAAGCTATTACTGCTGATATTAAACTCACTTCTACTGCTGCTTCTAATAATAAAACATTACAATATAGGTATATCAAATCACTACTTCACCAAATTTAATTTGCAATCATATTTACTTTACAACTGCCCACATTTTCTTTTGTTAGGTACTGTACGTGTAAAGACTCACTTGTTGTTTATAATGATAGTGGCGAATAACAGCGTTTCTGGAAGATACTCTCTCTGCCGAGAAACATTCGTCTGGTCGGCGTGACGACATATCTGGCAGTGGCTTGAGATCTCGGTGACAACTCGGTGACAATAAACGGGTGTGGCCTATAGCAACCAAACGTTAAAAAGTGGTGATACTGTTTCACATGTATGCTATTCACATGGGTTTTGCAGACTCTATTTATTATTTTTTATTCATTATGCTGAATTAGGCTATTTCGTATATATTTGTATTATGATGAGCTCAGACACGTTTCCAAGAAGCATTAATTGACACAGATTTGGACCACAGAAAAAAAAAGAGTTGTCTTACAGAGCAATCGCGCAACGTCACTTTCAGGGGTTCGCCGACCTGATGAATTGCGGAATACGGCCACAATTCCAGGCGGGGTGTAACGCACACCTATCAGCAAGATACCTAACCGAACATTCACACCGCCAGCTAGAGCAACAGCAAGCTACACACTGACAGGTCGCCATTGATGACTGTTGGCAACAATAGACGACAATGAGCATAAAAACAGCCAGCGACTCAGTGATTTGGCAACCATGGGAAAATTGACCAAAGTTCTACTCTACACTTTCAGTTACGTTGCTAGCGACCAAATATTCAGTTTGTGAATATAGTCTGGCCAAATTCTATGGGGAAGTGTTAACAGTCGCTGCCTCCTACTGGGCATAAAACTCAGGGTCATTTTGAAACTATTGACAGCGTTGAACAAATCAGAGTTGCTACAATTGTTTTGATCTCCTCATCTAGCTCTACCACCATTTAGAAAAACGCTTGACTGCAACGTCATCTCACTAAACCACGCTGATTGAACCCCCAGCAGGGTGGCTCTGTGAACCCTTATGCGTAAAGAGTTTCCAGACTATAATCTCTGCAAAAACCATTGAGCTGGGATCAATAGTCAGGCAGAGCCAGGCTACGTAGCGACTAGACAATCAGAAGAGTAGAGGTGTGACGTCCCCCCCTCTTCATGGCATCGAAAATAGAGGTTAAAATGTGCGTTTGTTAGTTTACCAGGACATAGGCCTATAGTACGGAGGAGGGAAGTTCTCCAAAATCTCTTTTTTGAGGTTTATGGAATGCATGAACACAAAACCTGGCTGGCAATGGAAAACATTGCCAGCCATAACTACACTTTATTAATGTTGCAAGTGCCACATGGATTATAATAATAATACAACTAATAATAGCTGATAATAAATGAGCTATATATCCATTAACATCCATGTTCATGATCATAAAAATGGTAAAAAAATATTTTACGGCCCAGAAATGTCATGAACATAAAAATCACAGCAGAAGCATGGCTTTGTCTTCTACAAGAAGCAAAGCTTGCTGCAATAACAGGCGAGGCAGGAGGATTAGATGCGATGCAACGCTTTTGGATCTAGTGGGGATTTACACAGACATGGTCTCATGAAGTATACAGCACCATTCACATGGTCTCAGGAAGTATACAGCACCATTCACATGGTCTCAGGATGTATACAGCACCATTCACATGGTCTCAGGAAGTATACAGCACCATTCACATGGTCTCAGGAAGTATACAGAACCATTCACATGGTCTCAGGACGTATACAGCACCATTCACATGGTCTCAGGAAGTATACAGCACCATTCACATGGTCTCAGGAAGTTTACAGAACCATTCACATGGTCTCAGGAAGTATACAGCACCATTCACATGGTCTCTCCTATCCTCGTTTTGTATTCTCCAATGCTCTTAAAAACCCTTACCCTTGTAAAGTCTCAGGGAGAGCATTTTATGCCTCTTCATTTGGAGAACCATTGTATTGCTGCAGGAGCATTATATATATATATATATATATCTTTAACTACTGTATATAATAATTATCAATGTGCGTTAATATGCTCTCTCTCTCTCTCTATATCATTTCTTCTCTACATGTTATTTCCACTTCACGGTGTACGTGACACACCAACACGCAACAGACACGCACACGCACACGCACACGCACACACACACACACACATGCATAAAAAGAGAGAGAGATACAGTAATAACTCAGTACAGCAGTAGTCAGTTTCACAGTTTGTTGTTAAGATGTTATGTAGCAAATGGAAATATAAACATAACTTGGTGTGTGTGTGTGTGCGTGTGCGTGTGTGTGTGTGGCATTACATCTGCAGATGCTGTTGTAAGCTTTATGTCCACATAAACTCCTCTTCCTTGTGTGCACACAGCATGTCTTTGTGCAATAAATGTGCATCTTGAGAACTATCCAGAATCCTTTTGAAACAAAAAAGTCATGAATTTTAATAAAGTGATATTCACCCCCCCTCCCCCCCGGATGCCTGTCAGTCAGACTGACTATTTTCATTAAAAGTGAGTGAGAGAGCGAAAGATATTGTGTGTGTGTGTGTGTTGAGGAAATATGAGGAGTTATGAGGAGGCCTTGCAGAGAGACACATGTAAACTGGAGAAGACAAAACCATAATCCCTCTAGGTTGGTGTCCATCCGTCTTGTGTAAACGGTAAAAAACATGGCTACACGAACTATTACTGTACTATAGACATAAAACACACACGCACATGTTGAGCTGTTCAATATTCACTGCTTTAATATTTAAAGTAATAATGTGTGGCCTGCTCTCTACAGTTTTGACAACATTTCACACCTCTCTCAGAGGCTGAACTGTTGATCTGGTCAATAATCTCTCACACACAGGCACGCACGTGTACAGTGCGCAATGAGAATACAGTAAACATGTACTATCATTGTACAATAAAAAAAAGCAGGTTACCTTAAATAATTTGCTTCTGCTGAACATAACCTACTGTAGTTAATGCTTCTGTTGAGTTGACCTAGTATAGCTAAAAATGCACAAAGGCAGCTTTTTTAAATCAACAACCCAAAAACCAACCTCCTCCTCCTCTAGCCTGAGGAATAGCCAATGTAAAGCCCTTTGAGCTTTGCATACGCTTTCATGTGACTGACAGGTGAAGTAGAGGCACTGGCCCAATCAGCGAGTAGAGGCCCTGATTTGTTAGAGTAATTTCGGGCACAATCAAATATCTGAAACTTTAGAGGCAGAGGTTATGAACCAGAGCCAGATATATTCTCACATTTCACTCACTGAGTCTGGTGACTTGCTAAGAAACTACACTAAACGTATATATACTTCTAAAATCCTACCTACAGCACCTTTAACAGATAATCAAGTGTTTAACTTTCCTGTCATATGTTTCCCTCTGAGTATTACTCCAAACAGAAGAGAATAGAACATTTTGCAAGGTTTGTCTACCCTCCCCCACACACACACACACACACACACACGCACACACACGCACACACACACGCGCACGCGCACGCACATGCACATGCACATACACACACACACACACACACACACACATACAAACACACACAAACACACGTTCTCTCTCATTTTGCCTTTCATTATCAGGGTTAAATGAGGCGTGGGCTGTTATGGGACACCCTAACAGCTGCATGTACTGTAGCAGGAACAGAGACATTGTCTGCTGTGGCACATATGTGTGCATGTGTGCACAGTATGTGTGTGTGCGTGCGTGCGTGCGTGCGTGTGCGAGAGAGAGAGAGAGAGAGAGAGAGAGAGAGAGAGAGAGAGATGGCCAAGCATTCATTGTCCCTGCATGCTCGTCTGTATGTGGGGGAGTAACCCACATACAGACGCGCATAACCTTTAGCCTTTTAAAAATGATTTGGCATATTCATTATTTTGGTCTCTAAAATATCCCGCATATATAATATCTCTGTCAAGCACACACGCACGCACGTACGCACGCACGCATGCACGCACACACGCACACAGACACTCCTCTGGTGTGTGTTTAGCTTTTTGAATGTGAGCCAGTCCTTTCTTTTTCTCTGTAGCTGGTTTGACCTTTGCAGTGGACACCCTGTGCATGCATAAAGAACTGTCTGTATGGAAATCTGTGTGTGTGTGCAAGAGAGAGAGAGAGAGAGAGAGAGAGAGAGAGAGAGAGAGAGAGAGAGAGAGAGAGAGAGAGAGAGAGAGAGA
>JAODUK010012060.1:27500-28846 GCA_027564635.1 Typhlichthys eigenmanni | reverse complement strand
GTCCCCTGCTGAAGCTGCTGCCCCCGCGACCCGACTCTGGATAAGCGGATGAAGATGGATGGATGGATGGATGGACTTGATTTCTTTCAAATTCCTTTACATCATCAACTGTCCATAATCACTGAGTTCATCAAGCCAAATTAACAATCAACCTCTCTCTCTGTCTCTCTCTCTCTCTCTCTCTCTCTCTCTCTCTCTTGCTCTCTCTCTCTATCTATGTTTCCAGTGCGAGGTGGACGACCGTTTCTCTGATGAGCAGCTGGTGAGCCTGTCTGTGCGTGAGCTCAACCGACACCTGCGTGGCGTGAGCAAGGACGAGGTGGTGCATCTGAAGCAGAAGCGCCGCACGCTGAAGAACCGCGGCTACGCTCAGTCGTGTCGCTACAAGCGCTTGCAGCACCGCCACGCCCTGGAGTCAGAGAAACACGTGCTCACACAGCAGGTAGCCTGCCCGTCTCCACACACACACACACACACACACACGCACACACACACACACACACACACACACACACGCAAACACACACACACACACCACAATGTAAAGCTCCTGCATGCCCACACAGGTGTTTTGAGTGATATTGCTTCTCAGGAACTCTCTGAGGTGTGATTTATATTTTCCTAAACTAGTATATTGTGCCTGTTTGGGTGGTGTGAAACACACTGTTCACGATTAGTTGCTTTGAGAAGAGGTTAAATCAGAAAAAATAACTCAAAGCAGCACCTGTGTGGGTGTTTACTGGCTTTAACATGTTTGGGTGGTATGAAACACACTGTTCACGATTAGTTCCTTTGTGAAGAGGTGAAATCAGAGACAATAACTCAAAGCACCTGCGTGGGTGTTCAGGGGCTTTAACATGCTTGCATTCTCAGCATTACCCAGCTTGGCGAATACGTAATATTAATAAAAGCGATGCTTTTCTCCATAGTTGGAGCAGTTACAGTGCGAGCTGTCCCGGGTGCTGAGGGAGAGAGACGCCTACAAGGCTCGCTACAAGAAGCTGGCGAGCGCCAGCCACGGCACCAGTGAGGCTCCGCCCACCTGCCCAAGCAACCCGCCGTCCCCTCCCCCGAACTACTTCCTCTGAGCTCACCTGGAGCAGCAGGAGGAGGAGGAGACAGTACCCAAATGAAAGGGGAGATGACATAGAAAAGGAGCAATGGCGGATGAGTAATGAGACTATAACAAGAAAATATGGAGGGTGCTTTGTACAGTATGTGGGTGTGAGTGTGAGTGAGTGTGTACGTACATGAGAGGGAAATGGGTGGATGGGGGAGGGGGGAAGAGGTGCAGACACTGGCAGGCAGGGTTAGGCCACTGTGAAAAACACTCCTCGATAGTCGAG
>JAODUK010012060.1:0-22500 GCA_027564635.1 Typhlichthys eigenmanni | reverse complement strand
CTGCATATTAACTTCAATTGAACTGTCCAGTGTGCTATGAAACCAGGGTAGCACTTAGACCTGTCTCACACTTCATAAGTGATGTATCTCTAGTATAAAAGCAAGCTTCTTTTCGTCTAAAAGGTTTACAAAAGTGTTTTGGTTAACACATTACATTCGCATTACTTCTGCCTCACTGCATTTTAGCAAACAAGAACGCTTTAGCTCACACGTTGACCTTCTGTCTGTCTTGTATCGTTATCATTTTGAACATGTAGCCAACTGGTTCCTTCTTTAGCCATACGAGACCATTAACATTTTAAAACAAGAGCTATTGAGGTGACTTAATCCCCTTAGTGGTTTGCCTAACAGGGGATTTAATTGTCCTGTGTGAATTGTGCTGTGGTCTGGTGGTAATAAGGTGTGAAAATGGCATTACTTTCAAAAGCGACAACGTGTTCTGTGCAGTATACTGGAGCGATGGGATGGCTTCATTATACCAAAATAGAGCCTGGCTCTACTGCATCCTCGGTCTCTAACCAAGTGTTGACATAATTATATTCATCACTGGCGTGTCTGCTCTTTCCACTGCTTTTTTCCCAATTATATCCTCTACCCCTCTCAGAGGCCATGACCAGCGCTGCGTTATTTCAGTGCCTGTACCTGGAGATCTCGGCGTCTCTGGATCACCGCACTCCAGAGCTGCTGGAGTGCGCGGTGAGGCTAGCCAGGGGTCAGGCCCCGTGGCCCCCAGGAGCCGGCGCTGAGGACACGAGCCTCCGCGAGAGCATGACCTCCCGCGCCAAGCGCTTCCTGACCAGCTTGGTCCCGCGGTATCCGCGAGATCGAGAGCGGGAAGGGGGGAAGTTCTTCAGACAGAAGTCTCGGTCCTGCCATGACCTGGGGGCACTGTGATGTTGGATTACCATCTGTATGACTATTTTCTGTTCTGTGAGCCAGTGTATTAAACGCTGTGAGGGAGCAATAGAGTGATGAATGTGCCTGTGATAGATGAAGATCACCAGTTAAGACAGCGATACGTGCTCACTACAGGGGTAGACAGGGCAAATGTTAACATCGCTACTCATGAAGTGATGTTTGAGCATGAAGAACTGGACAAAGTTATTATGCCGTCTTAGAATACCTGTACTGTAAAATACAGCACTGTAGTAGTAATACTGAAATACCAACTTTATTGTTTTGAAAACAAAATAAATTGCTTTTGGACGTCATATCGAGCATTTGCCCTTTCATTTGCATTGGCCATAATATACAATTGGTTAATGCATAGAATATTTTAACAGAAATTGCACTAACCTCAAATAAAGCATAAAGTGCTAATGTGTAATGGAAGATAATGAATACCTAAAGAGCACTAAAGCAAGGGCAAGGCCAGAGAAGGGATTGTAGATTATTGTATGTTGAGTGATGGTTGCCAGGTTACAGTTGTCTAGGAGACCTAGAATCACAGACAGACCTAATGCATTGTGTCCACTATGTGGGGACACACTATCTGTTAGTGTTTCCCATGTCATCCCGTTGCATTTGGGATCAGAGGTTCGTACAGTAAATCGTTAGACCATTTCAAATGTAAAACAACTGTTCCCCCTCACATATTAACTGCACCGCACTTATCTTTAGCACTCTACTTTCAGCTCTTATGTCCACCCACCTCCACCCACACATGGAAGAAATATTGACCACTTAATGGATGATTATGTCCGTTATGTGCCATCAAGATGAAAGCATGATTGTAATGAAAGTTAAAAAAAGAAAAGAGGCATATGGCATGATATTCTGACTCATCCTCTCAGCTGCAAACCCCTGGATTGGTGAAATAGCAATTGTTTTCATTTCTCACAAGTAATGTCTCCCTCTCCTGGCTGATTCTACATTGAATGCCTATGAATACGTGACTGGGTTAGATAGAGCCACTGAACTATACAGTATATTAATTAGAGCATATGATTCATAATGATATGTTAATGTTAAGAGATTCACAGGTTTTAGAAGTGTGAGAAATAAGTGAACAAATATGTGTCAGCAAAATAATGTAGGGATCGATATCCAGGCAAAAGGTCATGCTTTCAAACCCTGGTATTGATAGATTTGTGAGATCAGGATGCTCTTCGGTTTAATGTTGCAGTGAGAATCAGTCTGGAAAGTCTAGGAATAATTTTGAATGTCTGAGTAGCGACTGAACTTTCCAATCAGCGTTGTGTTAACAGCTATACGGGCGTGGTATGGACTTGACAGCATTTCCTCTGTGGAATGTCAGGTTAAGGTATTGATCCTTTTGTAAGCGTCCTGAATCAAGGCACCTAATTCCTATATGCATAATCAATGAATCGCTTTTAAAAAAAAATAAATATATATATATATATAAGATAAGCGGCCAATTGTCATTTTTGTAAGAACATGATTCTCATGCTGTCACATGGATCTACATTGGTGGCTAACATGCAAATTCCAATTGGCGTAGGAAGCAGTTGTCTCAGGATGTATTTTTACTGACAGCTAATTTGCTATAATTATTAGTTTGTTAGCATGACAAAAGGCCATTACTGTACACGGAGTGCTTTCAGCTTCTCTAGATGGGAACAGTTATATGCTCTGAATGATCATTTAATTATATTTTAATCTACCATAGTTACAATTTTTACATTTATTTGATAACGTTCATGATTGCACCCCTGCCCCGAGAGAAGCATCCCACAGTTTGAGAACCATAAAAACAGAAGACTAGATGATCATTTTAACTATTGTTTTAATGGAATTATTCTGGAAGTACACACTGTAGTTATTCAACTGTGCTTTTCATGGCAAGCAGACTGCATAACACCAAACAGAATCTCTCTGGCTGGAATCTCAGAGACTGCAGGCCTGTAACTTCTTGTCTGCCAGCTTGAGAGACACCCAGGTGTTGAGCATGGAGGCCCTGAGCTTGCACCACACCAGGTGGTTACTAAGCCCAAATATCTGGGCAGCAAACTGGGCTGCAGCATCTGGAGAAAGTACTGTAGAACATCCAAGACCTGTATGGCAACAAGACAAAAAAAAAAAAAAATGTTAAAGAGGGCTCTTAGAACTTTATTTTAATGTTAGAAACGTGCTTACCACTTGGCATACGAAGAGAAGACCAAACGTCTTGTGCCCCCCAGTCTGGTGTTAAAGGTGGGCAGTTAATTACGGGATACGCAGTGTTTCCTGACATCACTGGACCCAGGCCATTGCTCCTGCCAGCCACAGCCACAAACACGGTTGGTTTACAATCACCTAGAAGAACATACAAATTAACATTCCTGGCACAAGAACAGACTTAAACCCAGACAGTGAATATCAAATGTTGCTACAATACAGTTCCTTTTGGCTGATTTTCTCAACCCGACATGCACCTCCTCATACAGAAATTTCTGATGAACAACTTTAATACAGGGAATTTTACAACATTCCTTCATGGGGTAAGAACCTCATATACATCAGACCACTAACCTTCATATTCTGCCTTGATGCGGAGTGTCTCATCTGGACCTTTATGAGCTGAGGTGACCCTCAAGATGCAAGGGAATCCATACGAGTTGCAGGCCATCTTGATCTTCTCACAGTGGGCCATGTCAGAGGTGGAGCCCATCAGAACAACCACCCTACCACTGGCCTGTGGCTCCAGCAGCAGCTGAGAAAATACATACAATATCAGCACCTCAAAACTACCTTGTTTAAGATAAAGGTTGGCAACAGATTATTAAATTATACTACAGTTAAGGGTTAAAAAGGATATTACAATTGTCTGTTAATATTATAGCAATAGTCACTAGTCAAATCTGAGCAAACACTAAGCCCTGTTCCAAAAACACAAAACAATAACTAATTGCTGACCATGTAGGTTAAGGAGCAAATTGTGTGCGTGTGTGTGTGTGTGTATATATATATATATATATATAAAAAAGAATTAAAAAAGTAAATAAAACGCATCACTGTACCTTGACCCTTTCAGAGACCCACTCAAAGTTCCTTTTCACCATTTGCATTGCTTCTGGTGTGACTTCTTTAAGGTCACGATACACCTAGTTATAAGAAAGTCATGTTTCACAATTTGTCACCAATATTTTCTGTACACGCCAGGCAGCAGTTGGGAAACCTGCTTATCTTACCTGCTTGTCTTTCTGCTGACTTCGGTCTCCTGCTGGCCACAGTCTCCAAGAATCGTTGTCGATCACATCAGCAAGAACAATCTCTTTGGTGGTCACATTTACACCAAACTCCATCTATGAACAAGAAAAAGGTTAGTAATTAATGTGTATTCAACAACTGCATTTAACAATAGACACTGTATTTTCTAGACCCTTCAGTAATAATTGTTTACAATTATGACCAGCAGGGGGTAGCAACACAACACATACCTTCATATCCACCAAAGTGCAGTTCTGGGTAGCCCAGGCCTTTTCTAGAATCTCAAAAATGGCCACAGTGCTGCGATTCATGATGTCCACCTCGCACTGACCAATAGTGAGCCCTGCAAGAGCAAACTTTGCCTCCAACAGCTGCTCTTCAGACCACTGTGGGTCATTGTTGGCATCATCCTACATCAAACAAAATAATGATAGTTTAAACTCTTCAGCCATCAATGAGTACATGACTTCTATTTCATAAATACGTGTGTGCAATAGTAGGCCTACTACTGTATTGTTACAACTGACAAGTCCAAGCAAAGGCAAAGACACGTACTTTGAAAAACATTTCCATCTTCAAGGGAGTGAAGCGGTAGCCTTCCTTTACGCCAGGATTCCTCTTGAGAAACGAGCCAGTTGCCACTCGCCGACAGACCCATTCAATTGGAATCATCTCACAATGGGCTGCGATGAACGCAGTGTCTGAGTGTTGCTTCACAAACGCAGTCTTAATTCCTAGAACATATGTTAATATTGTAAGCATCAAAACCCATACATTTCCATGGCAGACCTATAATATTTGATCTTTAATGGTATTTAAATGAGACAACTATGTATGATGACTGGTGGGTCACATTCTGGTGATTTGAAATAAGAAATGTCTGAAGTCACAAGATAGCACAATTTGCCTGATAGTCACATGGCAACAATTTAGCAAATGTATTTTAAAATGAAAATAGAAAGCAATTTTGAACAAATTAATTAGTGCAGTGAAACTAACATTTTCAAAACAGCATTTATTTAACAGATCATGGGTGTGTGTGTGTGTGTGTGTCTAGTAATTGCTGTTTATATGTAGCCTATATTGTCAAATATGGTTATCAAATTAAACAATTCCCATTTTTGGATTGTAGCCTTAGCATTAGTTGCACACAATAACACGTTGTCCCACACAGCAGCGAGTATGCTACTTTTGAGAACGGTTTGTGGGCCCAAAAGTGATATCCGATAAAAAGTTATCACCATATGAAAAAGTGCATTTTATGGTGATCACACATTTTTAACTGGTGAAAATGAGTGGATTAATTATAATATAGGTAGGGCATAGAGCAGGTGAAATACTATACATTAAGGATAGTTTTATCTCGGCATATATAAACAATCATAATTTGACTACAGTCTAGTTTCAACATTTAATTAAGAATATTTGACATAGCAAATAAACACATAGCCTAGACATCGGAATGTATTGCCAATACTATTTTTATAGGATAAAAAGCATATGTTCTATGGCTAAAGCAGCTGCAGACGGCGACTCCAATCACTTTTATTTAAGCGGGCAATAACTTTTGGGCACGACACCTGTACCAAAAAAAAAAAAAAAAAAAATCACACTGTCGTTAATGCACAAGTCAAGAATGAAGTGAATCCTCACCCGATTCTTTAAGCAACTGGAACACACAGCTAGTGGTTTTATTGGCAATAGCGGCCTTGCCTTCCATCTGGTCCTTCCTCGCAGCATTACCAGCAGTGATTTGGTCTTTGGACTGAACGAGAACAGAGCCGGGCTGGTCCGCCAGCTCAAATATTTGCTTCGTTTTGCCTTCACTTAGCTTCTGTCCGATCTTGAGCTCTAATATAAAATAGTGCCATTACATACAGGTCGTTACATTTCAATATACAACTTGACCAATCTAAATTAAACGTCGAATAAATCATAAATAAATATTTATTAATATGAACTGTGGCCTACCTGGTGTAGACTCCATGACGTTCTTTGAAGGTATGTTGTCCTGGAAATAAAAGACACGGTCAAACAGAGACAACAAACGGTGGGAAAAGATTTAGAAACGTATTATTCTCGTACTGGATTTCCATGCAGAAGTATGCTACATACACGCAGCACACGTTAGAGAACGAGGACGTTATCTCAGACTTTTCTTGTTGCACTGACCAATAACAGATCTTTGTTGATTCAGACAACCAATCACAAGAAGGGTGTATTCGACAAACTGGAAAGAATGTCTTCATTAGTTTAGCAGACGAATTGTTACTATATATCGACGTAGTAGTGGAGGCTGCTCTTTACAATCCGAAGGTGGCGCAATAAAACATCACCAGAAGAAACCAATACACAAGACAGAATTAGTTTTGACAGATGTGGCTGAAAACCTTTAGTTCGCTATTAATCGCAATGCTAAACATGTTTGTATTGTGCTATTGTGACTAATGCGCTCCGGAGACACGTGTTGAGCTAGAGTCCCGAGGAGAAACACACACGCTCGTTTATTTGACGAGGTAAGCACGAGGTGTGCCCTGCACTCGGGATCGGGATGGAGTTTGAGGAGAATGGCATCGGGGAGGAGTGTGGCGTTTTCGGCTGTGTAGCTGCCGGAGAGTGGCCGACGCAGCTAGAGGTTTCACAAATCCTAACTTTAGGACTTGTTGCGTTGCAACACAGGTATGTAGCCGCCTTTGTTTTAGTTTTAAGGTTTATGCGTAATGTTATGCTAACTGTACAGTGTCCATTTTGAGTGCTGCTATGTTATAGTACCCCTAATCACGCTGTGCCCCGATAAAAGTTGCTCCTGACAACCTTTTGGAAATGGTTCACGAGTGACAGACACTTCTCAGTTTTAATCCAAAACATCGCTGGTTGGACGGAACAGGATTATGGGGAATTTCTGACTGTCTGGTCTTTGTCCTATTTCCCCTCATCCTATTAAAAGGGGTCGGAAGTGGCGTATGATATTCAATGAAACAGAAAACGCTCAGAAAAAAAGCATGCAATGATCAGTGATAGTTCCTACTACTAAATTGTAACCGTAATCACAATTTCCCCTCCATTCACTGTTTTCCCAAACTCTAAAATGGCCTGTAGTTTAGAATAAGATAAGCATTGGATAACACTGTTTTAAACAGAGGTGTAAAGCTACTAGGATGTCATTGTTGGGTGGGTATTTTAATTATTTGGGTAGGCAACAACAAAAATACTGCATATGGTATGTAAAAATGGTATGGCTCCTAATGGTATAGTTTAATTTTGAGCCTGGGGGCACAAAGGGAATACAATTCAGATGGTTTCAAATTTGTATAGGGGGTCTGGAGAGAGTAGCCTACCATGGTTTAATCAGACCCAAATTAACTTTGTGAATAGGGTCAGCACATGCTCCATTGGTTGCAGTCTTTGCATCGTAAGGGCAGTAGACCTCTGGTTAGTTTTGAAGCTAATCGGTAGCTAAAACATTGTTTTAAAACTGAAACATATTTCTCAAATGCTTAGACACAATACCTGGTAGGCTACAACTCATAATTTCTAAAATCTTCACACGGTTTAAACAACTCACACCCAACAATACAACCCTGGAGCTAACTTCTGGGTCAGATTTTAACTTTGCCCTCAGACAACACACACAAGCTGTCAATAACTATGTGACTGTTGCACAGTCACAAGAGATTCATTGAAAAAACACTGCTACCCAAATGTTCAGAATTGAAAATTGAATGGGAAATAAAGTGAAACTTTTTAAAATGACATCACTGACAATCCAGATATCCCTTTCAGTAACACCATGGGAATATCTGTAACCTGTTTTTAACTGGTTTTGTACATTAGTATGCCTTAAGTATCCACCAATGTATGATGAATGAAATTGTGAGTTGTTGCAGGAATTGTGTCGATCAAGGCAGTTGAGGAATAGTGTAATGTGGATGATTTTTAACCACCCCACTGGTTGCTGATTGGTCCGCCATACAAAAGAAGCTGTGTGACTGCTCAAGCAAATGTTTATTTGATTAGATTTTTTTTCAGATGGTAATCTGAGTGAAAATTGAGCGCAAAAATCGGGCGGAGCCAGGCTAAGTTTAGGCAGCAGGCTACCATGAACATTTGTATGATAGTTCTGCCTAAAATAGCATCTGTTGCCAAAATGATCAACAGATGCAATTAAACCGTTTTTTCTTTGTGTGGGCACTGGGTACGTGATTTCACCGCTGGGTGGGCAATGCCCACCCGTAGACACCCCTGATTTTAAAAAAAAATTTCAGTATAATGGCTGAGAGATTTTTAACATCAGGTCATTTCACCTTTGACTGTACATAGGTCATACAAAAAGTGATAAAATAGGTCAATTAGAGGTTACCTGTTTCTCTATGAGCAGATTGGGAGATGACATTGAGTATATTGAGTTGATCTCTATTACTGGGTGGCTCTCCTGTTCTTCTTTACACTTGATGGTAATGTGGTCTGCATAGTCTGATCCTGAATCCAGTCTTTTTGCTGGTGTTATCGTAGTATCTGGAAAAAAAACACGTTGCACAGCACCACAAATTATTGAATGTACAGAAGATCCAGAAGAACAGTTGGCCTACCATGTCATTCCCTGACTCAATAACTACGTACATTATCTCCACAATATATTACATTGTAGTTTTTCCATACTATTTATTATTTTTTGTAATTATGTTTCCCCCGTTTGCATTTTATTCTGTGAATTCCTTTAAATTATTAAATGTTCTTAAAGAAAAATTTCACCCACTAAGTTAACATTAAGTCAGTTTACCAAGAAAGGCCTTTTATACAATTTTGTAAATAGTCCTGTAAATGCTTGTCAGCAACTAAGTCTCCTCCATTATTACATTAATTGAGGCTCTATGGAAAGTTAAAGGGCCTATCATGTCTTAACACGCATTGTTATTGGGTGATTAAAAGTGGGAAGGACCACTTCTAACCTTGATCCACAGCTTTCCTCTTCATTCCTCTGCTTTGTGGCATCACATCTTCTCTAGCTTCATTGTGGCCTGTAGTACAACATAGAGCATTGTTGCAATTAGCATAGTTATTTAGCCAACAATGGTGCTAGATACAAATAAATTATTTCAACCTTACTTACACAGAATTGGCTGTTGGTGTTGTTGGCTCAGGCCACACTCAAGTCCTCTGTATGCCATTGAGTGGGGATTGTTTGGTGCCACCTCGAGGCTCCAGACGGAGTCAGAAATGGAATATTCCTCTTTCATTGAAGCCACTTTATTCTGACAGGCATAATCATTCTCCTCACAGCCTACAAACATAGTCAATCCTGCTGACTCGTCTGAATATCTGCTATTATACGATGAGCCATTACTTCTGCGCGTCAGAATGGCGTCCACTTCATCATAAAACCGCATGAGGCGCCGTGGGTCTGTGCTGTCTGCTTTCCCCCTCTGGAGGGAGCGGTATAGGTACTTGAGGTTTTTGTACTTGGTGTGGCACTGTTTCCAGTCACGTTCAATGCCCTGCTGCATCAGTCTCTTGGAAATCTGAACAAAGATGTCCCTCTTCCTGTTGGAGCTCTCCAGCTGCCTGCTCACGCCCTCTTCGGACCAAACTTGAATCAGTGCCCGCATCTCCTGGTCAGTCCAGTTGCGGCCTGTGTCCAACACCGTGACTACATGGAGGTTGTCAGAGCTGGATTGCTCTGTAGGGGATAAACTGGCATCTGGCAACAAATGCAATAGAATGGATTAGGATATTAATGGACAGGACTTAATTAATCCCCAAGGGGAAATCAGTCCCCGCATCAGCAGAGTTTGGACATGTACTAAAAGCATTGAGGTACGTATGAGCATGACCGTTACGGACAAATTGAGAATCTGCTAAAAATGCACAGTGCATTTAATGCAAATAAACGACACAATTTTCTGAATTAGCATACCTGTTCCCCTCCATTTGATATCCATTTCTCCATCCATTTCATAATCATCACTGTCATCTGGAAGTGCAAAGTAGTATCTATTTAACCTGTGCTGTGAATGACAATGACACTGATGTGTGCAATGCAAATGAACACTTACCGTCATCAATTTCAATGACAGGCTCGTTATCAGATACTCTGGTCTGTGTGCTCTGGTCTGCTGGTGACTCTAGCTTTCCTGCTCCTGATTCTCCATCCCTCGTTTGCTTCTGCTCATCACAGGTTTCGGTCTCCTGGCCTCCGCCCAATAGAATGGCCTCCACCTCATCAAAGAACTTCATATACCTGCCTGGGCCAGCAGCGCTGCTGCCACCAGCGATCTGAGCGCTCTTGGCTGTCTTGTATTCGTACTTGAGGTTTTTGTATTTCGTACGACACTGTTTCCAGTTGCGCAATACGCCGAAGCTTTTCTGCATCTGGCGGGCCATGTCTTCGAAAATGGTCTTGTTGCGTAGTGTACACTTGAGGCGCTCGCGAATCCGGTGGTCAGCCCAGACGCACAACAGTGCGCGCACTTCCTTGTCTGTCCAGTGGCGCCCTCCCTCTTCATCGATACACTGCGTGTGAGGCACAGCTTTCATCCCTGTAAACGAACACGCATTCATGTAACACAGTGTATGAGCCCTGTAAACGTGTAACGGTGTGTGTGTATGCTGTGTACAATGTACACAGTACATTTACCCACAACAATTGCACTTTGTGACATTTTAGACACACACACATCACAATTATCTCACTATATGTATTAAAGTATGAAAGTAGGCCAACTGATTAGAAGTTAATGTTAGTTTGTATGCTTTAAATGTAACTGAAAGTTCTTCCATCAGCTGTTACAGTTGATGTGCAACTTGGTAATTACCTTCATTTGTGGGGGTTGTGGCTAAGGTAGAGAAGATCCTGCTCTCAGTGCCCAAGTCTTCCTCCCAGCCCTCTACAATCCTTCCATTGGGGGTTGACTGGGAGTCCATGTTGTGGCTGTAGTTGGATGTGCTTGCTGCCTCAGTCTTCCTGCCCTGAAGTCCCATGCTCTTGCACTTGGCCTGACACTCCCTCCAGTTGCGTGAAACACTGAGCCTCCTCAGACGCTCTGAAATTAACTCAAATGTGGCTACGCTCTCTCCCAAGTCCTTAGCTCCCAGTTCGTCCCACACTGAAATGAGAGCTAGCACCTCTGCTTCCCTCCACGGCCTTTCCACCCCGGTATTTACTTCCAGCCCCTCCCCTTCGTCTCCTCTTTGTCTTTCTGCTCTTCTCTCCATGTTGGTGACCTGGAAACGCTTTTCTTTTCCCAGCCTGCCTGTCTCTGCTGCCCAGTTTCCTAGGCAACCAGGCGGTTAAGCCTGCAAGCTACGCCTACGCATTACAAAGCAGCCTCACTACTGGCTTAAGCTTTGTGGTGTGGAGGCGGGACCAACTGTAATCTGAGAAGCAGCTTGGTAAATAGGTTGAAACTGCAGCAGGACAATTCAACATGCATAGCAGCTCCTCTGCACTACTTGGCTCTATTTTGCATACTCTATATAGAACTGGTTTGGTGACTAGGCCTGAACAAAATCACAGAATCATTAACAAGTTGAATCATGTTTACCATGAAAGGTATCATGAAATTTAAGGTATCGTGTGTGTGTGTGTGTGTGTGTGTGTGTGTGTGTGTGTGTGTGTGTGTGTGTGTGTGTATATATGTGATACTTCTCTATACTTGAACCCTAATGAACTATCTATTCAGTAGGCTACTGTACTGGGTTTTTTGTCAGTCTGGATGAAATACGTACGATTTAGAGATTTACCTTAACACAAATAATTGGAATATGTGCACATAATGTAGGCTTGATCTGTAATCTGATGTGTGTGTGATCTGATGCTAGCAAAAAATGCTAAAACTGGCTAGATCTGTTGCAGGCACAGAAGAGTTGGGCTATATCTGAGACAGACTGGTGGAAGGATTTAGAGGGGTTTAGCCTCTCCTCTGCTTGAGGTGTTTATATGCAGCACTTTCGTTTGGGTTAGGCTTTAAACTCTATTCCGAAAATCAAAAGTGTGGTCCATGTAAACACAGCTATTGATGTTTTGTCTACCATAGGGGTCAGGAAAGTGCAGGAATTGTTGCAAGCAATGGAGGGAGTCCCCCAACATACACATCCCACAAGGTAAAATAAACAAAATGGTATGTAGCAAATTGCCATCAGGCTTTCTCTAGTCTAGTTTCAGCAATCACATTTTAAACATGGTGAACAAGGGTGACCGTGTTTCTTATATCTTGGGGCATAGTTTTACTGCATTAACGTTTAAGCCGTAGAATTGGCTTCCTGATGAACAAACAACTCTTAATCTTCTTCTTTAGGGGATGGGGCTAGTAAGCAGCGCTTTCCCTCCCGAGGCACTTCAGAAGCTAAGTTATGGTAATCTTGGTATCGGCCACACCCGCTATTCAACCACAGGACACTCTGAGCTACAGAATTGCCAGCCCTTTGTAGTGGACACACTTCATGGCAAGATTGCTGTGGCACACAATGGAGAGCTGGTCAATGCTCAAGCCCTGCGCAAAAAGGTTAGAACAATCACACGAGACCTGGTGCATAACGGACCCTCTGACACCCATCCCCCCCCCACCCCCCAAACAAAAGATGAAAACTGCAGAACCTAATCATTGGTAATGCTGGTCTTGCCCTGTATGTGTAATATAAGACATGTCTGAGTTCTCTTTCTGACAGGTGATGCGTCATGGTGTTGGTCTCTCCACCAGCTCAGACAGTGAGCTTATCACACAGCTGTTGGCACTGACGCCACCAATGGAAGAGCTGGATGCCCCAAACTGGGTTGCCAGGTGCTGTATGCGTATGTTCAAATTGGAATGCAAACCGCATAGAAATAAGATATAAAATATTGTATATTTTATTTAGAGATTAGTAAACATTACAGTAATTGTGCAACTGTATCAGGTAGACCAAACAAGATCCCTCCTGTAGTTTTCATCATTAAATGCTATGGATTACAGGCTTTATAACAAATTTATGTAATCAAATCAAGTACAAGTCTGCCTGGTTAAGGTACAGTATACATGTATTTGCCTTTCATTAGTTAGCATGCTGATGTGTTGTTTTATTTTCCAGAATTAAAAATCTAATGACCGAGACCCCAACGTCTTACTCTCTGCTAGTTATGTATAAAGATGTTATCTATGCTGTCCGTGACCCTTATGGAAACAGACCTCTGTGCATTGGACGACTTGTACTCGTTTCTAAACTTCACAGTTCAGGTAAGAGCTCTGTTGTTCATGTGAATGTGATGTTACAAATGCTCCAGTTGTAAAGATTGTTTTATCAGTGTATGGATTTTAGGGACGCTGTGTTCACTAAAATATCGTAATTCTTGTGTACAAAAGGCCCCAATCAGTGTGGAGGTATCGCAATATATAGGTCACAGCATTTCTGTTACTTGTTAAACTGCAGCCTTATTTACAGTAGTTATGAGGTTAGAGGTGTAAGCATGTGGATCACTAACTGCATTCTTGGCTCTGTAAGGCACTGGAGAGGAGGATACAGAGGGCTGGGTTGTGTCCTCAGAGTCCTGCAGCTTCCAGTCTATTGGTGCCAAGTGGGTTCTCTTGTTACCTTGTGTGACATCTACCGTATTACTGTGGCAGCCAGGGGGTTGTTCCTGTTCTGACCCCTCATGTGAACATGTGTACAGGTATTACAAGGAGGTCTTGCCTGGAGAGATAGTCCAGATATCCAAGCATGGAGTTAAGACCCTGAGTATTGTCCCTCGGCCAGAAGGTGACCTCCCTGCCTTCTGTATCTTTGAATATGTTTACTTTGCCAGACCCGACTCCATATTTGAAGGTATGAACATCATATACATTGTATTACATATTAGAGAGGGAGAGATTAAAATACACTTTGCATTCCTATATTATTCATACACATCTTCAGACAGCAGAGACCATGTCACCAAGTATTGCCTCTAGGAGAAAGTGAGAACATAAATGTGAACACAGCTGCATTTAAAATATGAAATATTTATCTAAAGTGTGTGATTGGGAGGTTTGAGCATTTATTTTCCTAACTAAGAGATTCATTATTGCTATAGAATGAATCTGAACTTTATTCATAATCTTGTTATAGAATGAATCTTTCTATTCTATATAGTGTCGTTATTGTCTGTCGCATTCCGCTGTGTTGCAGGGCAGATGGTTTACACTGTCCGACAGCGCTGTGGTCGGCAGCTGGCCATCGAGGCGCCAACCGATGCAGATGTGGTCAGCACCGTGCCCGAGTCGGCTACCCCCTCTGCTCTGGGATATGCTCAACAGGTAAGTCAGTGGTGCATTTCTACTTCCCATTAACACTGACCTTGTCTTTGTTCACATGACCTCTGCTTGTCTCTCTGCAGTCGGGGCTGCCGTACATAGAAGTTTTATGTAAGAACCGCTATGTTGGAAGAACATTTATTCAACCCAACACCCGTCTCAGACAGCTGGGAGTTGCCAAGAAGTTTGGCGCGTTGACTGACAACTTTGCTGGGAAACGTGTTGTGCTAGTTGATGATTCCATCGTCAGGGGCAACACAATATCGCCTATAATCAAACTTCTTAAGGAAGCAGGGGCCACAGAGGTTAGATTGAGCTCATTGTACAGGCGTGAATACAATTCTTGTGTGTTGTCCTGACATGATCGGAGGGTTCATTCGTAATATTTTCTTTCTAGGTCCATATCAGAGTTGCTTCTCCACCTATCAGGTTCCCTTGCTACATGGGTATCAACATTCCAACCAAGGAAGAGCTCATTGCCAACAAACCAGAGTTTCAGGACATTGCTGGTTACATTGGTAAATGGCAAAACGTTGACATATTTTACCAATATAAACGTGTAATGTTTATTCATTTCTGCACTTTTCTCTCTGTAAATAAAAGTAAAAAAGCATGTTTATTGGCAAACATTACTGACTTGCTTAAATACACTTCACACATTAAACCTACTTGCCTACTAATTAAACAATTGCTTTATACTAATGTATAGGTGCCAACAGTGTTCAGTATCTGTCTGTGGAGGGCCTGGTGACTGCTGTTCAGAGGGGGATCGCTTCCCTCCAGAAGGATGAGGTGATTGGTTCAAATAACAAGCCCAAGAAAGTTGGTCACTGTACCGCCTGTCTGACTGGGAAATATCCAGTGGAGCTTAATTGGTGACCATGACAACACATACATTACAGTTGACATTATGCAAGTGTACCATTTAAATACTGCAAGCGCTCGTTTTATGGACATTTTTCCCCCCTCCCCTGCAGCCTACAATGGTTATTAGTGTTACTTATAACCTCAAAGTCTAGATTGTCTCAATGAGACTAACACGCCTACAGCTACATGAATGCACATTTTCCACAAATAAATGCATTTCTTTCTTAAGTGATAGTCTTTGGAGTGGTCTTTTTGAAAGATGTGTATATTCAGTCTTTTGGATTTTTGCTTTGGGATGTACTAGAATCCTTAAAGGTGAAATAAGCAATTAAAATCCAATACAAAACTCTTGAATAAGAGCTATTCCACCCATTGGCAATGGCAGAAGCGAGCGTCTGGAGCAATGAAGGAGAGGTGTACTTGTTAAATAAAATAAAATCTTTCTCCAGCATGGCTTACACAACCTTTTAAAATATGGAAAATGGTCAAAACCCACAGTATCAATGCACAGAGCTGAGGTGCAAGGCTTATTCTTTCACTTGTGTGGTGTAATCATAACATTGAAAGCTTTAAGTAGGCAAGATTAAGGATATATTCAATGTGTTGTTAAATGTATATACTCAAACAAATGGCAGTGAACTTTTAGTCTGATTCAGTAACAGGGAAGTGTTTTGAATTGGATAATCAGTTTGGCTGACTTCAAGAATGCAGCATACATTTTTAAAGACACTCAGTTAAAATATAAGGTTATACAGCAGCAAAGTATCAAAGATAGAGTTCACAATAATGTAAGTTAAAGTTTTAATATTCTTTCCTGCAAACAGACTACACTCAAAACTACATTCTATTAAAATGTGTATTGCTTCATTATGTTTGTAATGATAACACATATTTATAAAACAGGTTTATTTTGAATATTAAGACGATACATAAAACATGAACATTGTAAATACTTCAAGACTATTAAAACCAGAACTATTTAAACTATTAAAATAATATTGCAATTTATTCATGTAATTATTTATTCTGCCGCAAAATATTAGAAACTAAATTGGCTATTGCTAATAACTGGAATGACTACATTTATTCATTGGTAGATTGTATAACAATGTAATGGCCATGGTCAGCATCTGACAGAGATCAATGCTGTATATTCTAGACAATGTTGATAACAAGCTGGTTTTCATTCCACAGTGAACATTTAAGTGATAAAATATAACCAACCATCCACCACTTCACCATTTTCTTCTCTCCAACAAACCTGTGGAAAATAATATATTGCAATATAAATCATATGCATAAACAGTGTAGGTATGTTAAACTAAAATTAATAATAGCCAATACAGTATAGTCAGTGTAATACACCTCTCACCTAATTGCCGCCTTCTGTAAGATTCGGATGCAGATGCAGGCCAGTCCTGAGCCATGCGGCGCTCCTCATGTGATTCCAAACAGAGCCGCAGAGGGCTGGAGCCTTGAGACACCGCAACTCTACCACGAATGTTGCAGAGGCCTGCAAGCTGCGTGGGTGAGGCACGGCTGCTTCTGTAGCCATCTTGGCCACCAAACAATTCTTTCCCATAGCGGTGTGAGTATTCACCGTACCAATCCCTAAAGCGCTTGGACCGTGGTGACCGCTCGTGGTCCAGTTCCCTGTGACGCTTCCTCAGAACAGACCGGTGGGGAGACAAGGCGAGTGCTGCTAAGGCTGAAGAAGAATGCCCTCTGCTGGACTGAAAGCTCTTAGCACACTCATGGCAGGGACGGGCGTCTGTGATGAAGGCCTTGCCCTGGCAGACAAACCTGTGGTAGAGCTTCTGAAACTCATCTTCCAGATTCACCGGAGACTGTGGGACGCTGCTGTACTGGAAGGACGAGTCAAAAGAAAAGTTCCGGCGGAGGCTACGGTGGCCTGGTGCTGATGTAGACAGAGGTGACTGGAGTTTTGGCTGGGAAGAACTATGCAAGTCGTGAAGGTAAAGCCTTCTTGGTGACATGGCGGACATCTTTGTTAAGGATGGAGAAGCGGGCATTAATCTGGCTTTCCTTGGCTCTTTGAGGTAGTGTCCCGGAGAGACTGATACAGGGCTGCTGGGAAGCCTATAGGGAGATTTGACGTGGCCATCCCAGGTGTTTAGCTTGGGTTGAACGGAACCTTCCCTGGCTGGGGAATAGCGGTTTGGAGATCTCTCTCTAACACAGGAGGTCGCCATTCCATACATGGGTTGCCCAGCCTGCTCTATTGTGTTTCGGTGAAGAGACTGCCTGTTAGACCTCAGAAATGTGTCTGTAGATGCATCACTCATAGGATAGCATGGTCTTTTAGGACTGACAAGGAGGGAGGATAGCTGCTCTCTCTGCTGTGAGTATGGAGAAGATGCTTGAGAAACAGTAAACGTTTGATTCAGTGAGACATCTTCAGAAATATCCTTTGTTGATGAGAACCCAGAAGAGCAAGAGAAGTCCATTACCAGGACAGGCTTTTGATGTCTTTTCTGATTTGAGTGCGGGACCTCTTGCCTCTCCTGTAGACTGGTGACTTTATGCATGGTGGGTCGGTGGACGTGTTCATTCCTTTTATTGGTTACCGTTTGGACCCGTTTAGTTAAAGAGCTGTTATGATATTTGTTGAAGGTGTGGTTAGAGTCTCCTATGTTGGACATCCGTCTCATTCTGCGGTACCGCCTCAGTACAGAGTCAGCAGCCTCAGAGACATGCTGCCGATGCCAGGCCTTCCCTATTTGATTGATCATGTCTGGGTACAATTCCATTAAAGAGCTGCCTTGGCTACTTAGAGATTTCTCAAGTTCTTCATCCTGGTCCTCAGGCTGGGATGTTGTCTCAAACAGGCTTCTCCTAGTCTCATCCAACACTTCAGAACTGGACTGAGTATGATCAGTTACAGGTAACCCTGCACAATACAAAACAATTGCATAAATTCAACAAAACATCCTGACTTCTGTAATGCAAAAATCATTTTTTAATAACACAATATTGGTTTGTCACTAGATTATATATATAAAAAGGCCATATAGATTAATTATAAATGTCTCACCATAAAGGCTCATAGTAGAATTCTCACAGTCACATTTACTGCCATTGTGGGCAACAGTGTAATTTGAGCAGTCCAGCTGTTGAAAATAAAGTTAGGTTATGGTTATCAGTTAGAATATTGCATAAAAGACAGCAAAGTAAAAAAGAAAAATCTGCTATTTACCTGGGTGTTTCTGGAAACATATTGGACTGGGGGAAGGAAACGTGTTTTAATATGCATTAACATTGTAGTGTATTAAAAATTTAAATGTGTGCTATAGACCATGTACCTTTGAGTGATGTCTCGCTCAAAGCAGTGTTCTGAGGAAAATGAAGACAATTGTTTTATAAAAGGAAATGTGCAAGATGGCATGTAAACATTTCAGAGACTGTTTACATGCAAACTTACACAGAATATCGTAATTTTGGTATACAGATAGTCTTATAAAAAGCGCATTCTTTTATAGTTAAAATATATTCTGAATTTTAATATTTTGCAAATAAGATGAATGTATTGTATGATAGTACAGTTGTATTATTTTTGGACATGGACAATAACTGAAATGTAAAGTCTGTATTGTTTATAAATGAAATAGATATACTATAGACAAGAAACTATTTTCTCCCCCAGCCAAATGCATATGATTTCACATGTTCGTGTTTTTCAAACCTTTGCTTCCAGCGTTGACAGCTCTTTCTTTGATACGGTCATGTAGTCTTCCACATCTTCATAACCAAGAGTACGGCAAGTAAAAAAAGACAGAATGAGAAACAAATCAAATTTGGCTAAAAATAGCCACGTTATGGCAACAGGTAAACCATTACCGTAGTAAATTAGTGAAAAAACATGTTGATACAAAATGATGCACAGCATGTAGTCGTATTACTACGGTACGTAAAGAAGTGTGTACCCGGTACAGTATTACGGTAGCCACATAACTATATTTAGCGGGTACTGTTCAGTACCTCTCAGATCCACGCTTTGTAGATCCACCTCTACTCCATCATGATCTTTAAGATGTGAATACTATTTGAATGAAAGCAAACGTTAGAGAACTCACTAGTTTACTAATGTTAGCAGGATAAAAATAGTAATAGGGTTACTATATCAAAAAGCAGCGCTAGAGTACATTTTCTTAGTTATTATCAACACATTGCATACCTTTTCAATAATTCGATCCAGTGTTGTTTTGTAGCTAAGAAAATTGAGATGAATCTGTTTATTTGTGTTATCGTCCATGTTGTTTGTGATATTTCTTGATGAACATAAAACAAAAAGGCTAGCCGCTCCAACTAGCTCTAAGCGGGCTGGTTGTTTGAATTCGAAGTTTCTGCTTCCAAATAACTCAATATGATTGGACAATGCGTTCGGCGATAAGTAACACGTCATATAATGCGACAAAGAACATGTTTGTTTACTGTACATTCATGACACGGGTTTGCTTCGTTTTGCTCGGGCCTGCACTGCGTGGTCATATTTAATATTTTTTGGAAATTGATGTCCACTATGTTTAAATAGATAAAAGGCCCCGCATCGTTTTAAAGTGCATAAAGATGGACTCGTCAAAATTACAAGACCTTGTAGCCAAAGCTGCTGCTCTACACGTGGATAAAGTGGCTGTCACTTTTGACAGTGGCACAGTGAACGGAGGCTGTGTGTCCCTGCTATACAGCGACATTGTTGTTCTTGGGAATGAACTTACTAATATTCTGCAGAATCACTGTTTTGGAAATAATGGGGTGATTGTGTTATATTGTAACGCAGACTTATATTTGCCTGTTTGGATTCTGGGGTACGTTGATGGCAGAAAAGCCACAACCTAACATATGTTATGCTTTTAATATAACATGCTGTAATTTTCGGTGCATTGTGATCAATATAGCAACGTACAATTATCTTGGTCAGTTATTATTCCTCTTTTATTTGACAGAATTCTACAGTTACCTGCTGCTTATGTACCACTTGATCCAGATGCTCCAGGACCTTTCTCCGTACATATAATGAACCAGTGTGGCGCCCGGTTTTGTGCCCTGCAAAGTGATCTGTTGGAGGTTTAACACATACAATTATAATATATTACATTATGGAACCTCAAACAACAAGACATTTGTAAGGAATTTGCATGGCACATACATTGTATAACATACTATTTAGAATAATTGTAATTGTCTTCAATGTATCAGCTTGTGTCTTTATTGTTATTTAAAAACTTGTCACTACAGTACATTTAAGCATATTTTTAATTTTTCCTCCCCATAAAGCAATTCCAGAGAGATTTCTCTAAGCTCATTACTACTGAGGTTTGTGCAACCTTGTCGAAATACAACCTAACCATCATGCGAGTACAGCTACTTTCAGCCACGGTACAGAAACTTGAAGCAGAACTCAAAGTATCCCAGGGTGTGAATGACACTGAACCCTCCACCTCAGCTACAAGAGCTATGTCTGTTGAACCAGGCGATTTAGCTTATGTGCTGCATACGTCCGGGACAACTGGCCATCCAAAAATTGTGAGGGTACCACACAACTGCATAGTACCCAATATACTAGACCTCAGGTGAGTGTAATCCTACAGAAGTAGTGATTGTTACATGTGTTTACTACTACTAGTATTTGATGAAAATGTTAATTGAAATGATATTTAGCAGAATCAGCAGAACTTGCTTCACCAAGTACACATTTGCGCACACATAGAAGGGATTTGCCTTAATGAGGTTGTTGTGTTTTAATAAACAGACAGCATAGTTTTACAAATGAAGTTTTGAACTCAAGTATACATAAGCAACTGGGAAATCGATACCTAATAAATGTCAGTAACTCTACTTGCTCAGAGCTTTGTTTCAGATGTGTGCAGAAGATGTGGTTTTCCTGGCCTCTCCCCTGACTTTTGACCCATCTGTGGTAGAGATTTTTCTGGCCCTATCATCTGGGGCCCAGCTTCTCATTGTTCCTACTATACTCAAGAAAACCTCCAGTCGCCTATCTCGACTGCTGTTTAAGAATCACAGCACAACACTGCTACAGGCAAGTATCACCAAGTGTACTGCATTATACATGGTACAGAGTCTGTCTGGTAATCTCTGTTTTTTTTCTGTTCGTTTATTGATGTGTTGCCTTGTTTTCTCAGCTGACACCCACTTTGCTGGGGCGGTTTGGTCACAGTATTTTAAAGCAGGAGGTGTTGTCTGCCAGCTCTTCGCTGCGTGTGTTGGTCCTTGGTGGAGAGGCTTGCCCCTCCCCAGTCCATCTTAGAAGCTGGAGACAGGAGGGCAACAAGACTAACATTTACAACATCTACGGCATCACAGAAGTGTCTTGCTGGGCCTGTTGTTATAGAGTCCCAGAGAACCTACTGCAGTCGGGCAATGCGTGAGTGTCCATTCATGGTTACACACAGTTTTTCACATCATGACATGTCTGAATCAGTCTCAGGTAAAACTTAAACTTTGTCTTTTCATCTTTTCTTTGTCATTTTCCAGAGTGGAGTCTTCGGTCCCCCTCGGCAGCCCTCTAATGGGTACTATTGTAGAAGTAAGAGATGCTAATGACTGCCTTATTACAGAGGGTGAAGGACAGGTGTTCATAGGTGTGGAAACTACAAAACATGCATTAAAACAAACCATATTGAGCTTCACACATTCCTAATCATTCAAGCAATATTCCCTGTAGGTGGAGAGGATAGAGTTTGCCTTTTAGACAATGAACTCACTCTGGTCCCTGGGACGATGCGAGCCACTGGAGACTGGGTGAAGGTGAAAGAGACACAGCTGTTTTACCTTGGACGGAGAGACAGGCAAATTAAACGGCATGGGCAGCGGGTGAACATGGACACCTTACAGCAAGTGAGATGTTTTCATCGTTATGATTTAGTGACAAATCACTGTATAGACATTTTTTGGTGTATAGTTTGTCAATGTAGTAGATTCCATTAGAACATGAAATGTACTGCTGGTTAATGGATATAAAGACATCTACATCCTAGACCAAGATACATTTGTGGCACATCCTACTGCCATTTATATTGAACTGACGAGCATTAGTGTCAGCCAGCCGATCAAATGTAAATAAATACATTCTAATCTAAATGCTTTAAAAAAACAAACAAAAAAAAACATCCATCCATCCATCTTCTCCCGCTTATCCGGAGTCGGGTCGCGGGGGCAGCAGCTTCAGCAAGGGACCCCAAAC
>JAODUK010012049.1:0-28847 GCA_027564635.1 Typhlichthys eigenmanni | reverse complement strand
CCCCCCCCCCCCCCCCCCCCCACACACACACACACACACACACACACACACGCACATACGCACAATTTAGATGAAGTCCCAAATAATACCCTGTTAACCCTCCATATTATGCATTAGCAACTGAAAGAAGATCTTGCCTGGGGATTAGGGGACTATTTAAAACTGCTGGTGTCTCAACATGTCTCATGCCATGGATCCTGAACAAGCACAACTCTCCTGGGTGTCCAGGTCGCACTAGGAGAGCTGCTGTGATCCACTCACCGGCACTTCAGGGTGTAGAGCTTGCCCACCAGCTTAACCAGAGGATAGGAGGGGGGTTTGGGGACCAGCGAGGGAATAGTGCCGGTGCGCGGAGGCTTCGGGGGCCCGCTCTCCCTCTCTCCCCCGTCTGGGCACGACGGGTGCTTCAAGGGTCGTCTCTCAAAACCTAGGAGAGGTGGATGGCCAGCGCCTAGGGCATTAGGGCCTGCATACATTCCATTAATTATGTCAATCCTCTCAATAGTGTTTCACATCAAATGTGCCACTGGCTTGACACAATATGTAGATCATATGTCACTGAAATGCTTGTCATTTACCACAATGTTCCCACAGTAGCTGCATCTTATTCCAAACATAGTCCCATCATGTAATCACATACAGTAGAACAGAATAAACCGCCATTGTCAATGAAATGTCATTTATTCTGAACATGGTTTAAGAGATAGGAGATTTGAAAATGATTACGTTCTTCTGATTACGCTTAATGGTCTTAATGTCGGCATATGCTTTGCGTACATTCGCCCACTGCATGCTGCTTATAGCAGGGGTTGACGTCAAAGCAATATGTTTGGGACACGTTCATCCTCTGCTCGACTTAATCTCTCTATGAATACATCCAGTAGTAGTATATTGTGATCAGACTGCTGCTAGAAACTAGAAACTCATCAGAACCCTTATGCAGACTAGCTACCATGAAGTACGTTAAGATACCATCCCATGTTGCAACAACCAGGTAAATATATTTGTGGAAATATAATTACATTCGTAATGGGCTGCTATTGTTACAGTAAGTAGCATCAAAACAGATATTATAAGAGAGCTGCAATCAAAGTCAAAAACCAATCCATCCACGTCTGAATGAAGCACATGTACACAGCATATCTGCTTCACGTGTGTGTGTGTGTGTGCGTGTGCGTGTGTGCGTGCACGCGCATGTGCGTACGCATGCAGGTGTGCCTTGCTCACCTCTGGGCAGTCGGACGTTCAGCTCACTGCGGGCGACCTGCGGGAGCGCGAAGGAGCCGGGCTCATGTGAGGGGCTGGGCTTGAGGGGTCCCGCGAGGTTTGTGCCCTTGGACCCACGGCTCATCTCCCGGCTCATCGGCCTCACCAGGCTCAGAGCCATAGAGGACCACTGGGAGGTGGAGGACGAGGAGGACGAGGAGGAGGACGAGTAGCAGGCCTTCTGGGACGACGCGGGGAGGATGTGTTCTGGGTCCGAGGAAGGGGAGAGAGGGGAGCTGCTCTTCTGGGAGAAGGTCAGTGACATGAAAGATGTCAGCCCTTCGCTCAAACAGCACTCACAAAAGTGATTACACTTACTCTTACTGTGATGACTTGCTTACAAACAGAGATCATGTTGGAAAACCACTTAAACTAGAATGATAAGATAAGATAAGATTAGATGTTCCTTTATTAACCCCCCGTAGATGGTTATTGGCTATTGGATGTCATTGTGAGCTCTGTATTGGACCATGGCTGCTGGCCCACAAGCCTACAGTGAGTCCCATACATAGAGCTCAGCTTGGCTCTCTACACCAGTGGAAGGAAATCCTTCACAATAAGATCACAAGGACATTTAAAAGACAGTCTATTCTGTATGTATGTCACATCACAGCACAGGGGAAACGGGTGACAATGACGCAAATGTACCAGAAAGTAATTCAGGAGGGAATGAAAAAAATTATTCCATCAACAGCATGCCATAATTTATCTGAAGATGAAGCATAAGCTCCCAGACACCCCGGTAACCATGGCAACTATAGAGTCAATAGCCGAGTTGTTCTGGCATCTGTCCCTATAGTGTTATTTGTTGGATGTAAAGACACAGGCTCTACAGTAAGACTCAAAGCTGTTAGACAACACGTCTGAAGCCTTCCAAGAGACAAAATGTCTGTCGTGGAACCAGCTGGGCTTTTTCACATCATCGGGCATGAAGCCTGTCAAAGGACAAAGAGAACAATGTGTGTGTGGGCCATACGTAGTATTATAGGTTACACTGTATAAGTCCAGGTGACTTGTAAACGCACAGATGCTCAGTCTCGTGGGTGGCTGAGAACCTGCAGTGTTTTTGCTGTGACACACGCTCATTTATCCTTGCAATCCCATAAGATTTAAATAATATCTTGTGTATTTTCATGGCCCCATAACAAGGCATTTTCTCTTTCAGTTCATGTTTAACATGCTCTAACTATATTCGTTAGATGTGTGGGAGCTGCAGGAGAGGTTAGAGACGATTGGTTACAATCCAGAAGTGATGTCACATCCGGGGTCAAACCTGAATGGTTTGTTTTCCGACATAGATTTACAAATGAGTCCAGCTCTCATCACACAAGTGAAAAACGTCATTGAAAAGGGATCTTAGATTGTTTTTGTGCCTATAGTTTTTCTGACTAAACAAAGTTGTGAACCCATTGTCAAACTCAATATATACATTTCTACACACAAGCTCCAATTAAAATAAACATGTTGCCAAGGGAGCAGTTTATTCTCACCTTCTTAAGGGTAAAGCGGTTGCCCTGCATGTAGCTCCGGTGCATCTCAACCACCTTCTGAGGCCTGCTGCGCATCCAGGCGCTCAGGGTCTCGATGGGAGAGCCGTTCACGCACCACTCCGTCACTCCGAACTGCCGCAGGTGGGCCCGCGCGTGGCTAGCCAGGGCTTTGCGGTTCTCAAAGTAGAAGCCACACAGCTCACAGCTGGCATCTGTACAGACCCAGAACATTCACGAGACATTGTGCTCTTATTGTGAAATAATGTAACATTGAAAAACATACATTTGAAATTTAAGGCATTCGATTTGAATCAAAAAACACAGCTTGACTTTAGCTTCACATAATCTGTAGCATTAAAGGCTTCAGGAAGAGGCTAATCTAAAGTGTGACATTAAGAGCCAGCGCAGCTAACAGCCAATAGGCATGTGTAGATGGGAAAGGAATTGGAGGGAAGTCAAGTAAAAGTCGTGAGTCTATCGTGAAGGTTGCTCACCCTGATGGCCTCCTCCGTGTTTCTCCGGGGAAGACTTCCTTTTGAAGGGGAAATCGTGTTGCAGCGGAGAGAAGCTCTTCAGCTGCTGTGGTGGAGACCGGGCCGTCTCCCTGGAGACCGTCTCCTCTGACAGAGGTCTCTTTCCTAGCTGGGACACCCTGAAAAACTTCCCTGCTGACGATGCAACAGTGGGGCTTAGAGCCTCCACCAAGCCGTGCTTGTGGAGCCTGGAGCCAGAGTGGAGGAGACTAAGGGGGGATTTACGGAATTTCGGGGACTGGTAACCTAGCAGAGTCAGGTTGTCTGAGCTGCCGAGACGCCCCGTGCTCTCCCACTTGGGGCTGCTGGTCCCCAGGCCTGACTCCCTCTTCACCCCGGGGTCTGAGGGAGAGCTGGTACCCCTCTGGTGCATGAGCTCCTTCAGCGTGTCGATGGGGGAGCCGTTGACGGACCACTCTGTGATGCCTAACTGGCGCAGGTGGGAGCGGGCGTGGCTGGAGAGGCCTTTACGGTTCTCAAAGTACTCCCCGCAGAACTCACAGCGGATGTCCCGCGTTGGCTCCGCTTCATGGGCCATGGCTGGGATGGAGAGGGACGGAAAAATGTTATTGACACTGAAAACATACATGTTATTCAGTGTGCAATGGTGTGAACACAGTGGTTTCGGTATCAAGAGCACTCCAGGGTGTTGGGGGTCTGGGGTGATTATGATACATATTTCAATTGTGATTATGGTTGTTAATATATTTCTAGATTCTATGCTATTAAAAAGAAGTGACTCATACTTATGAATACTTACTAATCCAATCTGCCTTCTTGTTGTTGGTGGTTGCACCACTAATACAGTTTGTATAATAAATGTATAATATAGTTTGAAAACCAATACTGTACAGCACTTTCCATGCTTAGGATAGGATTGACTGTATTCACAGTAAGAGTTATACTGCATTCTGGAACCCCTACATGCAAAAGCGTTTGTCGCCCATTTAGAAAGCAACCAGGCCAATCAGCGTCTATCTGACGTTTTTCCTAAGATGACGGCAACGGCGTGCGCCGTGTGTTTCAGCTTCCATCTGTTACTAATTCCTGATTGGATGAGATGAAGGCAGGCAGTCGTATGTAAGGACATTTGATCATCTTTACGACATTTGAATCGAGGGGTTCCAGTCTGACTCCTGATAATTCTATGAGCTTGGAGCGGACACGGTGCGGACGGTCTCACGACAAGGCTACACGGCGAACCCACCCAGGTTGAGGGGGAAGACGCTGTCAGCGGTGTTCCAGCTGCAGTTGAGAGGCTCCGAGGGGAAGCCCCCCGACAGCCCCGCGGCTCCGTGGTTGGTGACGTCCAGCTGCAGTGGCTCCGGCTTCATCTTGAGGATCAGCCCGCCGGAGGAGGAGGAGGACGAGGAGGTGGTGGCGGCGGGCTGCGGACTGGAGGGGCGCGTGAAGGTGAAGGGAAGACGGCCCAGGAGGCTGGCGGAGGACGGCGAGGAGGAAGAAGACAGAGGGGAGCGCGGGGGTCCCGGGGAGGACGGAGGCGGGGTCTTGAGGGGCTTGAGGGGAAGAGCGCAGGGCAGACCCCGCCTGGCGATGATCTCCCGTAAGGTGTCGATGGGGGAGCCGTTGACGGACCACTCTGTGATGCCCATCTGACGCAGGTGGGAACGGGCGTGGCTGGAGAGGCCTTTACGGTTCTCAAAGTACTCCCCGCAGAACTCACAGCCAATCTCCTTGGCCGGCTCACCTGAGACAGACACAGGAGACCTCAACTTGGACACGCAGCAATTAATAAACGAGAGCGAGATATGTGAATTATTTACAATTTACTAAACAAGGCAATAAACACGATTCATTATTTATCAGTATTGATTGCCTTTATACTGTCCTACTACAGATATTACATTTATCCTGGTCGTAAATTTTCCCTTCCTGAATGAATGTGAGATTGATTTCATTAATAAAGCAACAATCTGCAAAATGTCACTATCCAATTTAGGTCAGTTTGGCTACACCGATTAAATAAGAGCTAAATGATTCGAAACCAAACAATGTCTCACCTAGACACCAGATTATAAACACAACTGCAAGAGGCCTTTGTGAAAGCAGTAAGATGCGTAATAATCACATTACCTCAATCGGCGATGAAATCAGCGAATGAAAACGGTGATAGACGGCTCTGCCAAGTATGAGAAATGGATCATCACTAGAAATAGAATCCACTCACTGTGTGGCACTGCCATGAGCTCCCCGCTACTGAGCCTGAAGACCTGCAGCGAGGACGATTTGGGACGCTTGGTTGGCGGAGCGAGTAGAGATGAAGAGGTAGCTTTGGACGGAGATCCTGCCCCCATCTTAAAGAGGAGGGTCGAGGAGGGTGAGGAAGAAGAGGGGGCCAAGAGAGGCCTCTTGGGGGTGCCGGCGAGGCCGTCTGGCTGCAGCGCGCCAGCTTTGTGCTTGAAGTCATCCGTGTGGATGAGCTGGTTGAGCAGGTCGATGGGGGAGCCCTTGGACTCTGAGTACTCCACCCCAAAGTGCCGCAGGTGGGCTCTGGCGTGGCTGGACAAGCCCTTCCGCGTCTCGAACCAGGCGCCGCAGAGCTGGCAGATGATGTCCTTGTTGGGGTCCACGTCCAACGCTGGGTATTGCACAGTAAGGCACGAGTCAGCAAAACGCAGTTATGTGTCGTTATTGGATACTGGATTAAGACAGCATGGGGGGAATGGCTTTTGCTAAATGTAGCTCTTTTCAACAGAGATATTTCAAGACGCAAGCAAAACGCTGCTCACGACACGTACACACTATATATGCAAATAGCCTGGCGGTAACGGAGGTTATAAAATACTTAGGACATAATTTTTCATTACGCTACATTTGACACACTATCACAGCGTTTGCCAATACCTGGTCACACACAACAAACCTGATTCAAATGAATGGGTCGGCATTAATCTCTGCAGAAGCCTGATAACGGCCTCTTCATATGAGTCAGGTGTGTTGGAGCAGGGAGACATCTAAAACATGCAGGGCAGGGGTCCCCCACTAGCTAGACTATTGTCCTCTTCTGAATTTAAACTGAGGTTATAGTCTGAAAACCCCGTTCGCTTTAGCGTTTTCACAGCCACCCTGCCAGCGAACCAATCAGGGCGGGTTAGTGAGATGACGTTGAAGTCAAGAGTGTTTCAGATTGGTGGCAGAGCTAGATGAGGTGAGCAAAACGGTTGTAGCAATGCCGATTTGTTAAACGCTGTCCAACAGTGTCACAATTAACCAGAGGTCTACACCCAGTAGGAAACAACTGCTAACACTTCCCAATGGAGCGTGTCCAGACCACATTCACAAAGTGAATGTTATTTCTGCTTACGGCAGGCTAGGTCCCCAGGACCAGGCTTCGGAAACACATGTTCAGAACCATAGACACACAGTAAGCTTCACTAACTTCAACAATTTGTTGTCCTTACTGAGGTTGAGAGGAGCGTCAGAGTCTTGTGGAGCCCACAGAGGTTTGCTTGTTGCTACGGCAGCGGGGAGCGCAGAGAGGGAGGCCGACAGGTTTTTCATCCCTCCTCCCTTATGGTCCGGGGAGCGCAGCGGGGAGGATGCAGGAAGCAGGGAGGAGATGGGGGCTTTCCTCACTACCGAGGAGGGGGAGCTGGCGGGAGGTGGGGCCGGGGGCGTGGAGGGCGGGGCTGCTCTCACCGCTCTGGCCAGGACGGACAGAGGGATGGGTTTTTCTTCAAAGTTCATGTTGTCCAGGTCCCGCTCGTCCTCGACGTCGTCGGGGGTAACGGAGCGCTTCTTGGCCGGGGCGCTGAAGTGTCCGTCCACGCCGCGGTGGTCCTTGGTGATCTTGTAGAGGAGGTCGATGGGCGCGCCGCTGCTCTCAGACACGCCCACGCCCAGCTGACGCAGGTGGGAGCGCGCGTGGCTGGACAGCCCCCTCCGAGTCTCGAACTGGGCTCCGCACGCCTCACACTTCAGATCGCCCACTGGAACACACAGGAGCAGAGCGCCAGGCCGCTAGGGAGATTACTGGCCCAGGCAGAGAGATCATGTATGATGTACTTGTAGTTGCATTTAAACCTTTGTGAGCGCTTTGGGACTACTGTACTTGGATTTCTATATTAGTTACTCGATAAGCCAATACACTTTTTGTCAAATTCACCAAATATCTCCTCGCGTTCTCTGTGCTCCCTGAAAACATATTCTGGTACTTCTACACAGCCCTGTAGGGCCCTGTAGGAACACACACAAAGTGGTGCAATATCCTAGGTTATCCTGGGATTCGCACTGCTTTTCTAATATGTGGGGCGGAGCTTCTGAGGGAGCACCCTGTATGACTATGAAGGTGTTTTTTATAGTTCAAATATTAACAAGCTTTCTCTTGAATAACTTACTATACCTTTAAATGTGGTCTTACTTCTAAGTCACAATAATAGACAAACATGCAACATACGGGAAAAAATACTCGATATCTTTGTAAACACACTAGTTTAGCAAGCTAGGCTTGAGAACGAACAGTATGTGAGCCCTTGTACTCATTAGATGTAAAACCTCGTTTTAGCAGCAATAACCACCATTCCTCCTTACAAAACAATTTCAGTTCACTGATGTTTCTCTGCGTGGAAAGTCCTTCTCAGGCCATGCCACAGCATTTCAGTGGGATTTAAGATCTGGACTCTGGACCGCTGCCTTGACAATCTCACGTAAAATGTTATTGGCCATTGTCTCAGCGACTGAACGCTTTCCAGGCCCCGAGGAAGCAGAGCAGGCAGACCAAACCATGGTACTCCCTCTGCCACGCTTCACGCCTGGCATGACATTTAAGTCTAAGCGTGCTGTGTTGTTTTCCCCTCCAAATATAGCGGTGTGCTTTTTTGCTTCAAGGTTCAACCCTTCTCTCATCCATCCACAGAAGCTAGTCACCTCCAGCTGTTTTTATTTCTTTTCTTTTGCTAAATTGATTTAGTTACATTTTTCCTCATAGTGTAAGTGTACACATGAACAGAGAGAATTATGCAAATACATTGCTTACCCTTACTTTGGGATACTTTCACCTCCTTCTGCATTGCATGCTGTTGCCATGAATTAATTGATGCCCATTCCAGTGGAGAATATTACTCAGATTTAGTAGGTAAGAAGTGATTTTGTAGTGTTTAGTGGTGGAGGTAATTGCTGCTAAATAAGATTATACTAGTTGCTAAATAAAAGGGTTCATATCATTTTTACATTAATTTAAAATGTGGTAATCAAATGTTGTGATCCAGTCATTCAAATATTTCCACAGAATTCTCAAACTGTTGTTTCCAATTGTATATTTCAAGTATTAGACATGCACAGTAGATATGTGCATAGTATTAAGCTATTATGTAATAGTTTGTTTGATTAGCCTGTAATTACAGTAATATAAAAATATAAGATTGTAATTACAATTTGTATACTGTATAGGTTTTCACACCTGCAAAATCAACAGATATCGTCAGGGATTATGACATATAGTCTGTGTATATGTCACAGTAACCATGTATTTATTTTTAATTATACTCTGTCAGGACGTGCCACATTTCACTGTTTCTCTAGAGACAATACTCTCTCTCTCTCTTATTTATCCTTCCTATTACACTATAGATCAAATCTGAACTATTTTTAGACAGCTCTAAATGACATATTGGGTTGATTCTTTTTGGAAAATCAAAAAGAAGCAAACAACCTCTACAACCTCTACAACAAAAAACATCTGCAAATGTTAATGTACAATTTAATTATGTAAAAAATATAAATAGAAAATGTAAATGCATCGTGTGTTTAAGTAAAACACTAAGCACATTTTGTAGCCAGCTAACCTTTCTATTCTTGTCTCACAAATCTTTTCATAGAGCCTCAGATCTTAATTCCAATGACTATTCCATTATCTGAACACATTTTCTGGCTATTTTTTCTAAACCTTGTGCTCAACAGCCATGGGCTCTAACCAACTGTCTGAGGATCTAAAAATTAAGCTAATGATGCCTCTAAAAGGCAGGGGAAGGCTATAAAAAGATGTCTAAGCACTTCCAGCTTGCAATTTCCACTGTCCGAAATGTTAAGAATAAAGGCTGCCGTCAAAGTCAATACAACACAGAACTTTAGGATACACATTTGGCATCTTGCTTAATCAAAATAATGTTTCATTGTATTCTTATAAATGCTTCCAAAGCAAAGAGAAGGTTAAAATACCCCTGTGAGAAAAATAAGTGGAGCTGATTTGACAATTTCCCCACTGACAATTACAGTTAGGATTGGCTGGCCCATAAAGACTGCCTGGGGCAAACAGTCCACATTCAGCTCACCCTTGCCATCTGCATCCTCCTCTTTCCTGACCGGGCTGGAGCTCAGACTGCGAAGAGCTGGATCCCGCAGCTCCTCATCCTCGCCCTGTTCCTCTCCTAGTCCATCCACTTTACATAAAATGTCAGAATTTATAGCCAAAGGTGTAAAATGCAACTACAACTCTGAAGTGAAGGATGCTGTTGACTAGATATGATGTAATATAAAAAAATGTTTTTATAAATACCTATTATTTGTGATTCTTAATCAAAACAGGATTAATTATAAAAGCATCACTGTTGAGATAAATTGATTTTCAAAGTAATTATACCGCATAAGCACTGTCGCGTATAGAAACAGACATTATGAATTCAAGTAGACAAACCTTGCTAAATACAGACCGCATTATTTTACGAAGAAAGCATGACAGCATGAAAGCATGGCAGTCTTAGTGAAACGCTGCATTCCTGGAACAAAAGTGCCATTTTCTGCGACAAATCGGTAAATCAAAAGAGACGTGCAGACAGACAATGCTTTTTGTCTAGTGGGCGGCTCTGCGCTTGTCAGTTCATCTCCTGACTGTAAAGAGCGGCGATGTGACACCTCGGAGCGCAGTGCTCAACACATCGTATTATAACGGCAACCGAAACACATCGCTATACATTCACGAAAAGAAACAAAGTTACAAATCGCTAACTTGAGTGTGTTACCTATTCGACAAAGCAGCCTCGAATTTAGCGATCTGATACTTCCAAGTAAAAAAGTGACACTTCGATTTACTTATTTGATCTGGATAAGTTACACGATCATTATCGTTATAATACTTTTAACTTCAAGCAACTGTGTGTTCAAATCAATAACACCATTCCAGCAATTCCAGTAGCGTAACATCACGCACTGATACATGCACTTGAAAGCACGGCGCGTCCTCTATCAAAAATCAAAGCAAAGTAAAATGGCGAGGAGTGGGAACAGTAGGTAATTTTAGAGATCTTGCTGCATTGAAATTACTGCACGTCATCATAGTCGTACACAATAAATCACCTAAAACATTATGACAACTAAAACACTCAAATATCCATCTTGTTATTTCCCACACGTGGAATATAGTATGTCCGACATTATGACAATGACCCGCTTTATGAGCTTTTGACATCCATGTCATTGGGCTACCTGGCTGTGCGCGACACTGATTTTTTTTTAATGGTCTCATACGGTATGAGTTTTTAATGGCTGTTGTGTCTGGTTGCAATCTGACAGACGGCAGAATATACTGGTTGGGACGCGCAGTGCAACAACCGAGTCTCAAAGTGCTCCGGGGGCACGCTGTCCACCGGAATTAGTGCGCGGTACTCACCGGTCAGCAACCGCAGTGCATCGGACTCCCGGCAGCTAAAGCCAGCCAGTTTTTCCGCTATTGTTTGGGTCTGCGGGGAGGTGGAAGCAGCCATTTTGCCCCCATATGCACCGCTAAAGCTAAGGCGTGACCAATCGAGTCGAGGCGGAGGTTGGGATAATGCACCGAGTGCCACATCTACCGCGGGCATCACGGACTCAGTCACATAGAGCCAATTTTCAACAACAACCGCAATCTGCTCCAAGCAGCGCACTACACACACAGTGCAACAGTGACACCCATGACTGCCTGCTTGTATGACCAGTCTCCAAAGAGACATGTATTCCATAAACATGCATCATCATCTAACAAAGTCATTCTCAAATTCTCAAAAGTGTGAGCCGCCTCTTCCCATCTACGATAATTTAACCATACACGGATAAACCAGCCAAGTCGATCACCAGCAATCTCAGACAACATAGCAACTCTTAAAAAACCATGCACAGCATATTCATGGTCCCATACTATTAGGCTACACTATAAAGAATAAATGAAACATTGCAGGAACGTACCTTCTGGCTCCTCAGCTCCTCCTTCACCTGTCCAAGGAGTTGGGGACCCCGAGAGCAGAGGGTTAGAGACTGTATCCCCCTCAGCCCTTTCAACAGTCTCTCCCACTATATTTTCCTCTTTGATCTCCTCCACTTCCTCCGCTATTCCCTTTTCATCATCATCATCATCATCATCATCCTCATCATCCTCATCATCCTCCCCCTTCACAGGCGGGCACCCAGGGCTCCGTGGAGGGGCGGTGGGTATTACAAGGTCAGGCCGGCTGGAGAAGAGCTCCCTCAGGATGTGGATGGGAGAGATGGTCAAGTCCCAGTTAGTGATACCAAAGTCCCGGAGGTGGGCCCTGGCGTGGCTGGACAGACCCGCTCTGGTGTCGAAGCCGGCGCTGCAGAACTCACAGCGCATCACGCTGAACGTGTCTGGGTCGAAGTTAGCAACTGTTGGCAGAACGGAGTGAAACGTGAGCGTTCCATTCATATCCTATGGCAGTGGTTCTCTAACAGTTTGTTAACCATGACCCCAATATAAGGGGTTCATTATTAAAGTATAACTGCACCCAAGCTCTGAACTTTGCAAATATCCTAAAACATAGTCAAAGAGCTAAGTGAGGGGAGAGGAGGACCCCGTGAACATTTGAATTTGATAACGCAGGAGTTGACAAAAAGTACAGTTGGAATCCAGCCAAATCCTGGACCGATTTTTTTACGGATAAGATGTGTAGAGCCATTCTCAGACTATAAAATACTGATTTGTATAAACACTGAAATGTTGATGCACAGTGCACAGCACTGTTCTTTAGTTATAACTCATCACAGTGCAGTACTGTTGTTTAGTTACAACTCATCACAGTGCAGTACTGTTGTTTAGTTACAACTCAAAAAACACAATAAAGCCTGCGGTTACTCTTGAACTCTTTTTTTTAAACATACAAATATTTATTGTAGGACTTTAAGGGGGAGAGGAGCAGGTTAAGGGAGTGCTGTTTGATTCCATGTGAAAAGGTAGGCTGTACAGCCCTTTGAGACGGCAATGTGATTATGGGCTATATAAATAAAATTGATTTGACTTGACTTTAAGCAACCATAATCAACATAAAATGTATGCATTTTATTTGGGTAGAAATGTGATTTCAAATATTTTCAAATAATATTACATATAGTTATATTATGAAACCGGTACAGAGTGTTTTAAAATGATGGACCTAATTTGAAATGGCTATATTTTTGCAACTACAAACCGCCCATGAATTAAACTTACCACATACCACAAAATGATGGTATAGATTTAATTCTATATCGCTTCATAACTGTTTAAAACGTTTGTAACTTGTAACGTGTTGCCATCGTGAAATATACTGCTTTGAAATTGAGTCCATCATTCTGAAACACTAAATTAAAAATAATGATTTTCACAACTACTCCAACAGAATCTCTCCAACCCTTGAGGGTCCTGCCACACAATTTGGGATCCACCATCCTATGGGGAGATACCATCAGGTCCAGCCAAGTATTTACTAAATCACCCCACCTAGTCAGACGCCTTCCTGCCTACGAAAACACTGACCTTTCTTTTTCTTCTTCTGATAGGAGAACTTCCTCTCAATAGCGTTGACCTCCTCGGCAGATATGAAATGGCGAACGTTGTAGCTGACGCCCACTCGGTTGAGGTGTCCTCTCACGTGATTGGCGAGTCCGATGCCGTTATGAAACCGATCGGGGCAGTAGGGACATTTTCGTTCCACTCTTCTCAATGCTCCGGTCTCCTCGTCAATCTCGTCTTCGTCTTCGTCATAGATCCCTTCCGACAGGAAACGCCGCATCTGCTCCTCATCAACTTCTTCGTCGTCGCCATCATCGTCTTTGTCATCTTCGTCATCTGTGTTGTTTTCGACAGAGGCGGCAATAACCCGGCTACTCCTTCTCAAACAGAATACATTCTCGTCTTGCTTCGTTTCTTGCTCCTCTTCCTCTTTAACGGTCTTCTCTGCAGAGACTGGTGATGCACCACTTTGATGGGTTACAGAGGAGTCACCTAGAAAATAGAATTGATACATTTACCGAAAATACTAAAGTTAAAGTTGATTTTGACTACCTGAGGTTGGATAATATAATAGTGTGTGTGTGTGTGTTTTACTATGTTGAGCCGTCAAGCTACCTCACCCAGGTCGCACATGTGCAATTTTAGACCTTGAGAGTTTAATTTAGGCTATGGTGTGAAAATCGTTAGCAACTTTTGTGTCACAACTCACTGTGTGACTAATGTTTTGCTAGGTGTTATTTCCCCTTTACTCTCACCTAAATTGGCTCTCGCTCTTGTGTGTGGTTTCAACCGTACAGGTGAGGCTGAAAGACTTTGTCCCAGCTCAGTGTTAAGCTCTGCGCTCTGACCTTCACGCTGTTCATCTTCACTGTCAGGAAGCTTAGCGCCGTCTAGGCTAGAACGTGGCTGGATCGCTTCAGTCCAACCTCTCCCTTGTCGGTTAGTTCTTCTGTTGCCGATACACTTAAAAGCCAAGTCTCTTGATGTGCGAGATGCGGCAGCGCTTGTTACCCGGTGTTCAAGGCTGCTGTCTTCACCGACAGTGGTTCCCTGCTTCCCTTTACCCTCTAAATCACTGGACAGAGCTTCATATTCAGACCGAGATAGCTGGTCACGAGCTGCGGAAATGTTTGACATTGATGTATCCACGCTCACTTTTATATGCTGGCCCATTCCCACAGACTGTGCCCCACAAATGGAGGCCTTTCCTGGGTGAGCCAGGTTGTGGTGTTCTCGTAATACTGCTTGACTGGGGGCCAGGAAGGCACAATGACCACATGCTAGAGAAGAGGGACTGTGGCCAGCTTCCGCAACAGGAAACATTGGCTGGAGGCCCGATGAAGCGCGCTGGGGAGCAGATTTCTTTCTGTTATGGGTCTTGGCATGGTTGGACAGTGCTTGTGAGGTCCGGGTGCTGAAGTTGCAAGTTGGGCAGACGAAGCGTCGACGGCTTGAAGCAGCTGCCCGGGTGCGGGCTGGAGTTCGTAGCAAGGTCGGTACCGGGGTTACGGTGGCGTCCAGGACGGGTGCTTGAGCAGAGTCATCCAGCGCTGAAACAGGGGGTGAAGACGACGTCGGAGTGGCTACCTTATCTGGATCAGACGCTCTGATTGGAGTAGGGATGGACTGTCCCTGTACCACAGCTATTCCTGGGCTTAGAGGGTCAACCTTCTGTGTCTCCTCCCCCTTCCCGCTGTCATCTAGTTTCTCTATCTCCTCAAGGATCTTCTCCCGGGACTCCTGGTGCTTGCCACGATGGTCTGCCAGCGCCAGTGCGTTTGGCAGGTTCCAGCCACACTCCACACACCGAAACCTCCCACCCTTGGCAAGGCGGTCCCTCTTGGCACCCCCAGGTCCGCTCTGACAGTGCTCAGCCATGTGGTCCTGCAGATGCATCTGCTTCCTGAAATAGATGCTGCATTCCACGCAGGTGAAGATGTGTTTGCTCTGGCCCCCCTTGCTCTCTCCTCCCCCATCCGCGTCTCCTCCACCGGCACTTACGGCGTCGTGCGCCCCTGGCCCCTCCTCAGAGTCGTACGCCCCCGCTCCTCCTCCTCCTCCTCCTCCTCCGCCGAGCTGTGCCGATTCTCCGACCTGCAGTGGCTCGGAGCCTTCCCTCTCCCGCTTTCCCTCGCCAGGCATAGCTCCCGTCCAGCTAGCCAGGCCGGAGAAGGGCCTCAGCAGCGCTCGCTTTCTCCTGCGTCGCTGGATGAAGGTGCACTGAGCCCAGGGTGCCGGAGGGGGGCTCTCGGGGTCAGAGTCTCCAGGGAAGGTGTACACATCAGTGTCGGGGTCAGTGGGGTCTTTATCCATCGCTCTTCTCCTTCCCTCTCCACTGGACTCCTGCCCTCTCTCCTTCCCTCCTGCCGGAAGCCCGTCGGCTGGGATGACGCTGGACAAAAACAGCTTGGCGCTCTCATGCGCGTCACGGATGTTGTCCGCCTCTGCGAAGGAGCACACGGACATGAGTGCTGCTTAATGAAACTTAATGAATCAGGCTTTAGGGATGTGTCTGCTCTTTTGCCGTGGTTCTTACGTTCTGCCTGGCCCGGCTCTGACCTATCTGGTTGCCGTGTATTTGTGCTCTGGGGCTCGCCCTCCTGTCTGCCCACGGGGATACATCTGTCATCCTCACCTTGTAAGCGTGACAGGTCTGAAGGTGCTGGATCATCCTCGCTATCGAGTCTAGAACGACAACAACGTTAACAACACAAAAGCAATAGAAAACCGAGGGATGTGGTTAACTTGTGACAGAACTGATGTGACAACAACAACAACTTCTTTAACATTCGCCAGACATTGAGCGTCAGTAACTAGCAGGAGGAAGGCCAGAGATGTTGGCCTACAGTAATAGTGGCGTGACGCCATGCAATCACTTGGTGAGTCACTGGTTAACCTGTCACCACCACCTACACACTGCTGCCCTCCCCCCCCACCCTACCCCCCAACACCTCCTCCTCTTCTCACCTCAGTCCAGAAGAAGGAGATCCCGGGCTGTGAGCAGCCAGACCATGAGGATTAGAAAAGTGCTGTAGCTCCTCCTCTGACACACAACAACAACAGAAACATCACGTCACATTTCCGCGGCTAACGTTTAAAATCTGCAAACATAGAGAAAGAGCGTTGACTACAAGCACACAGAAAACATCCAATATATACTGTGTATATATAAATACATACCGTATATATATTCCAATGACAACAAAGACTGCAACAATAAAGTTAGTGTTGTACAACAAACTACTGAAACCCTGTGGTCTCCCATAATAAGGGTATGGAAGGTTGGTTGTTACGTAACATTATTTGGTAATGCTATGCATAGTTGTAGGTCTACTAAGCATATTATCACCTACCGTATTTAATTACATCATATTCATAAAATAACGACAGTGACTTCAATAGCCTGAGAACAGAATGTTGTCCTCTCTCTGCAGTAGTGCAGATATGATTATTATAATTGGTCAGGTGTTTATGAAGTACGATTAAGGACAATTAAAGAGCAGGTAGGGTTAGGCATATTAGGCTCAGGCTCAATGCTCATGGATGCTTACAGGTAGGATGGGCTTGTTTGCGATCAAATCCATGCACCACCATTGTGCAGGGGTTACCGGGAATGTAGCTTTACAGTATTTGCTGGTATGGAAATCACTCCCTCATGCCATCTCATCAGAGTTAGAGTCTACTTCAGTATAATTACAGAATTTAATTCACAAAACACCCAAGCATTGGGAGCAAATTGACAATGTAGCCTATTATTTAGCCTCCAACTGATCTATCTACATCTGGTTTATAAACACTGCCTTTAATGCATTATTTGAGCTGTGATACAATTTGAACCTGTAATTAACATTATATTATGATACATCAACAAGTAGCAAATGTCTCTGTCATCATTAATGGGCCAGTATACAATCATATGCTTTACGGTAGCTGACAATCTGAATCGAGAATCTAAAAGAAATATCAAAGATCTAAAGAAGCAAAATGGTCAGATTTGTACTGATAGTGCAATGTGTAGTATGTAGTACTATATATAGTGCACACGGTAGCGACCATACATTTTACTCTTCTTCCTGTGTGTGGACCAAACTAGTGTCCTTGTTTGGTCTTTTACATTTACAATTTGCTGGCTCCGTTAATATTTGTAGGTCGCCAGGAGGAAAATGGTGGTAGGCACCTTGCCATAAGATCGTCTACCAGCACTGTTGACACACACAACAGTGTTCCCGGGATGTGCTCCTAGGATATGCTCTTATCCCGGCATATATACAATATGGTGTAAATGGTCTGTTGTTAGTGCCATGTCAAATCACATTTAGCAGGACCCTGCACTAAACAGTGAGATGGGTTATGGGCAGACATTAATGCATTGTTTTTCAAATGTATTGATAAACTGCACTGCATAATGTAATTTTTTATAAATGTATTAATTATGATATTGATAGATTATCGATGAAAGCAGAATTTAACTTTGCTTAAACTATGAATTAAACCCTCATTGTGCTTTCCCCCTCTTCACTAAAATGTTTCACACAACAATATATACATTCAGTGTGTCTAGAAGACTGACCACCGGTTCTGCTGGTAGACTGCATTCCCAGGTTACTTCAGTTTTTAGGGATTTTAAGTGCATGTTAGCTTGAGGATTTAATATTAGGAAAGAAAGAGATTTAGAAATGATAAATTCCTTTGGACAAACAACAGCAGTGACCTTTGTCTTAATTACTTTACATAACTAAGTAACTATACTCTTATAGAATATGTTAAGTCTCTCCATCGCCATTTCACGTGCTAAATGGACATTTCATAGTTTGTTACCGTCTATTGTTTCCTTTTCAGAGTCAGAGTCCCAGGTCAGGGAGGAAGGGAAGGCCGAGGGCCTGAATCTCCTCTGTGCGCTCCTCCCTGGGTCTGACCCAAGCAGCGGACCACCGGTCTGCTCAAAGCCCTCATCTCCAGCTCGGGCCCACTGGCCCTGGCCAGACTCCTCGCTCTTGTTGGGCGAGCCTGGAGCCTGGAGATGAAAAGAAATCTTAAAGACTCTCACTTATATTCAATCATTTCACACATTTTACTCATATGCCTGGCAATAATAACAAATATACACCTGTCAAAATGTGAAACATGAAAAAAACTATGTGCTTTTTCTGTCTTGTGTGTGAAACCCACAAAGCAATCCTCAACTGTACAATATGACTGCCTTTTACCTGTACAATGTGGTTGAGGCCGGTCAGGCCGGGAGAGTCGTCCTCCACATACAAGGTTTGGGGTCCATAACTGGTCCCTGGGGTGAGGGGACCTCCCTCTAGCTCCATGGTCCCCCAGAGAACAGTATGGAGTCCCACTGGTGAACACTTTTCCTACATTGTGCACTTTGCTTTTCTTCAAAACTCTGGAAGAAACATCAATGTAAAACACAATGACAGGGGTAGAAAATATTGTTGATTATAGAAGACTTTTAGAGATATGCCTAGGCTATATATACAGAGTATGCTACTATGTTGTTATTATAATATTATCAACATAATCAGAGAACAAATAAATATAAATGTGCTGTTAGTGTGTGTTACAGCTTTGACCAACTGTAATCTGCCGACTCTGACCTATTTTGCCAACATGAGTCATGACTAGTGCTGAAAATTAAATGGGAGGGGCAAATAATTGCATAAATAATTGGCGTTTCTATCCAGGCCCATGTACCGAGTATCGACTGCTGCCCCTCTAAAAAGCAGGAAAATGCTCCGGTACGTCAGTGTACCACAGCGGCCCAGACTCTCTGCCTTCATAGGACGTGGCTTATATCGATCGAATCGTTGTCAGCTGACCATTACAACAATGTGCCTACCTACCCTACGTGCAATGAGCAGTCTAATAGAAAGCAGTTTTTGCAAATACTCACAGAAGACGGCCCGCCTTGCCGATCGCAGCAAAATGCTTGCTTATGAGCCGTTCGTCATGACAGTAGGACGAAGCATACGCTTGATCCCTTGTGACGGTGCATGCAAGAGAGCTTGGAATGTTATTATAGCGTCAACTTGATCTTCTCGTCGCTTAGGATTTTGCGTGAAACCTTTGAAGATGCCTGACACTGGACTCCATGTTATTTGGCTTGCACTGGCACGCCACGGCTGCGTACGTAACGTCGACCAGGGACGGGGGAGGGACGGGGGAGGGACGGGGGGGCTGAGATTTACATGACCCACCATCACGGTCAAGTTTTCTATAGATAGTTTAACTTTGGCTGTTGTTTTTGAAAGAATTACACTAGAGCTATTGATTTTTCAGTTGAATTACTCAAAATACCCTATAGACTAGTTGTTATTATCAATACACATTTTAACAGTAGGCCTAGTTGAATGAGGTTATTAGAATACAAAATTTTCTATAATGAATTAGGCCTATAGTAGGCATACATTATAAATAAAAGTTTGTCAGAGCTAAGACATATTTAAATTGTTTGTAATTTTGGTTTAGCCGGGGTATAGTCCTACAGTGGTATTGTTAATTATTTAATTTATATAATATTTGGCTGTAGATGTGCCATAAAGTATACCTCGTTAACTTACAATAGGCTAATTACAAAATTATAACCAAACTGGAGTAATAATAAGCTATACATTCTATGATCATTTGGCGACCTCTAGTGCACTCATACTGAATCGTCATTTCAGATAATTTTCATATCGACAAACGTAAGAAAATATGCTGCAACTCGTCGAGTAGTCCAACAACAAAAAACAAACCATAAACAGTTAGCCTATATAAAATATTTTTTATTATGTTTTGGTCTGACATACGGTGTTATTACTATTATTTTTTATTATACTTCTATGAATGTATCAAATTACAAATGATTTGTACGTTTTTAAGTTGATCCATCGGTCCATGTTTTTCTTTATTCTTTCACCTCCTGTCACAAATATAAACAAAGCAAATATATTAGCATACACATTTCAATAAATAAAGAAACTCATACAGAAAGAATGAAGGCATTACTAATAACAGGACAATTGTCTCACCCCAAAGTGTCTCCAGCCTCTGATCTCCTCGTAGAGTGTCTCCCCAGGACAGGTAGTATTCACCACCTGTCGGTGTCCCTGTATCGTGAAGTTAGGCACCAACCGCCCACCGCCCACAGCACAAGAGGTCAGGCGCTCTCTTACCAGCTCCATGGCATGCTGGGAAGGAAGACTGGAGGAGTAGTCACCTATGAAGGAAACCCCGTAGCCTATGGAGTTGTGCCCCAAGGTGTGGGCCCCCTGCCAGTGCCATCCTCGACCCTCATAGAGATACCCATCTGAGCCAGCGACAAAGCTGTAGGAAGAAAGCAGGTGTGAATATTGTCAGCATTATTCACAGTATACACATAGATAGGGGGCAGGACAATCTAATACTCTGGGGTGGAAAAGGTTGTGTTCCTAAACAATTGTTTGTGAAGTCACTGTGAACCCTTTTGGATGAAATTACAGGAGGAAAATTGTGTACACAACAAAGCAACATTACTTTCTCTGTGTATCCCGTGTAGTATTTGTATATTTTGAATACCACGGACAATTCTCCCAGACTAACCATAACAAACTCCCTCTCTCATAACATACAGAACTTGCTACCTGTAGCCTATGTCGGCCCAGCCTCTATCCTCCTGGTGGAAGCGCTGCATGGACCTCATGTCTTCGGCGCACTGCTCGAAGGTGAGGCAGGGCTGGCTCGGCGTATAAGTATGGTGGATGTAGAGGAAGGAGAGCGGGAGGGATAGCATGGTCGGGGTGCCTCGGTACGGCTCTGCACCCCACATGCACCGCGGAATGGTGGCCGGACAATCTACAGGAAAGAGAGAAAGAGAAGAAGAAATTTGCTGCCAAAGGGCCATTATGTCATATTAGCCAATCAGGAAACAAGCACAGATTCTGTCTGTTAGAATCGAGACCAGGAGAGAGCAGATACATGCTAATGCACCCAGGCTATATATGCCACGTTGCTTTGGACTCTATGATATCTCATTGATGTGTGTGTGTGGGGAGATCAGTTGACTGGTGGTTTGATCCAGGACTCACCCATGAACCTGAAGACAAATTCTATCATTCCTACATTCACTACAGCCCTCAGCTCTTCCTTCTCCTTCTCTGCCATGCCGTTCTTCCCCGTCCGTCTCCAGTGTAGGTCCAGGGACTTCACCACATGTCTGGCCAGGACGGGAGCACTCACCAGCTCCCTGAAGTTCTGCCTGCGACGTCGGCTGGTGAGAAGCGGCGCAGTGTCCATACTCTCACTGCCCAGCCGATGGCAGTAGTACGCTCTGAGCAGACTGCTGAGCTGCCGAGGATGCCTGGGCTGGGTGGAGATATCCAGCCCTAGAATCACACCATCCATGCCCCCGTTGACCAGAGCGCTAGTGACAGGAGACGCGTTGTCGGCAAGGGTGAATACTGAAGGAGAAGTTACGTTGTCCCAGCAACCGTCAGGACCAAGGCGTGGAGAGAGGGGAGAGCTAGGGAAGCGGCTGAAATAGAGGCCAAGGTCCTTGGCCAGAGTGAGGTGGTAAAGACCCTTAACATGCCCACTACTGTTGGAAAGGAAACCAGCCTCGATGCCCAGGAGAAGAGGTTTGAGAGCCACAGTTGTGCCATCTCTTGTGAGAACCACCCCTTCCTCTGTTCCGTTTACGGTCACCCGGTGATGCACTGCCTTGCTAATGTAACCGGAGAGATCTGCTCCAATTGTGGGTCCGTCAGAGTTTGTTTTACCGAGGAATCTCTTGACCGTAACATCTTTTAGATTAGCTGCCCTGCGCAGGCTTCGTAGCACAGCTATGGGCTCTGATCCAGGGTTCCTGTGCTCCACTTGCTCCACTGCCTTGATAAAGTCATCCATGTGCCAGGAAAATGAAGCTAGAGATGAACACATTTAACAGTTACAGTACACTTTTACTATTAATTATGTTTATTGAAATATTGTGGCTTATGCACAGCAGCTTAGAAATGTGTATTTCCAGACGTTAACATTTTAAATGTTTATACCAAACATGGATGCTTATGCAGGTAATATTAATCACATACTGTACAGAAACTTAATATTTAACAAAACAGCTAAATAAAAGCAATTTAGGATCTTTACTCTGAACTACATAATACATAGCATACATTTATATTGCACAACCCTTAAAATGAATGTTACTACCTTCTGTGCAAGTGTAAGCTAAGACCACAAGAAGTGTCCCAGCCCATTGCAAATGATCTGCCATGTAGTTACTTCAATCCTCCCTCGGCCCTTACTTTGAGCAATATGCTCTGAATAACCACCACCAGCGCTTTCTCACATTTATAGAAGGGCAAATTCTAAGTGAGTTGGTTATGCAACAATTGTATGCATAGATTGCGTGTGTTTATTTTCTGCTGTGTCCTAAAGCTGTGTGGGAAACTGGCACCTGACTGCCTGGCAGCAGATCTGTTGTTTAACCTCAACCCGCAATGTCCATTACGCACAATCAGCATAGGCTACAATACAAGAAAGTCACTGATTTAGACACACTCCTGAATTTCTCAAGTTCTGTAATATAACTGATGTAATTTGTAATTTATTATTTTGTATATTTCATAGATGCTGATCTGTGAAACTATGGTTCTAATGTAATTCCCCTCTGAAGCAATAGTCCAGATTTGGTCTCTGCAAAATGTATTCTTGGCTGCAAAACTAAGGAAATTCCATAACCGTCTGTGTTGTGAATTAGCATAGTGTCACAATATAAATGTGTAATATTATTGAATAATATTAAACATACACCGTTATAGCCTAATCATAGTTTCTAGTTTCTTCATCAATGTATCTTTGCGTTTATAATGTTATTCAGTCTATGGGCTAGACTCTAACCCATAGAGACTGTATGGTCTAGCCGGGTGAACCTGTCACGTGACCACAAGAACCGGAAGTACCAGGTTAAGGTTTACATTTACATTTGACAGCCCGATAGCTAAAATAGGCTACACTTTGTAAAGGACCATTCAGGTAATTAATTATTTGAGCAATTATACCGTATATTTCTGTTTTGTGTTCAATTTGACCAGGCTCTAGTTACAAGATTCGTATGCTAACTTACATAATAGGTAGCTACAGTAGAGTAGTACGGTAGCTAGCTAGTAATAAGTATGTGTGTATAGCATGTTCTTATATTGTTGTATGATAGGCTATAGGCTATAAGTTACCTATTGATACAGTAAATGCATTTAGGTTGGTATCATGTAGGCCTACCGTTATTGCCCAAACATTGAATGAAGCACCACATAATAATCGTAGTAAAAGTAAATTACAAATCTGTTGATCTTGATCACATGAATCACCATACTGTATATGTATTATTCACTCTCCACCACCCACACCAGAAAATGGACACACGTTTCACCCGAGGGAAATCGAACATTTTGGAACGACCCCTCGCTCGACCGAAGACCGAAGTCAGCGTGAGCGCCTTCGCATTGCTCTTCTCTGAAATGGTGCAGTACTGCCAGAGCCGCGTGTACTCCGTGTCTGAGCTGCAGACACGCCTGGCAGATATGGGACAGAGTGTCGGGGCCGGGATGCTGGATGTACTAGTGTTGAGAGAGAAGAGTGGAAAAAGGGAGACCAAAGTTCTGAATATACTGCTCTTCATTAAGGTGTTGATATGATATTAGTAATTTTCTTCTCTTGCTACATCTGTTCATTTTGGGCCAACTTTTATGAACCACATGAGAGAAATTAACAACCTTTTTGTGCATAGAGAACGTCTTAGATATTTTTTCTTCAACTTGTGAACATTTTATTGTTTTTATAGTTTTGACGGGTGTGTATTAATACATCCTTTTTGAATTGTTCCCTTTTCTGACCTGAATTTTCCCTCAATGATGAATTAATCCCTTTGTCTTACTGCATATTGAATATGACTGTTCTCTCCTATTTAGGTTAATGTGTGGAAAGCCTTGTTTGGAAAGGAGGCGGACAAGCTGGAACAAGCCAACGATGACGACAAAACCTATTACATCATTGAGAAGGAACCGCTCATCAACACCTATATATCGGTGCCCAAGGAGAATAGCACACTTAACTGTGCCGCCTTCACCGGGGGCATCGTGGAGGCCATTCTCACACACAGCGGCTTCTCTGCCAAGGTCACGGCTCATTGGCACAAAGGCACGACGCTGATGATCAAGTTTGACGAGTCTGTGATTACGAGGGACAAGGCGCTGGAAGGCAGATAACACTGGCCTGGAGGACGAAAGGATGCTAGGGCCAGGGAGAAGTTGCTAAATCCCCGATGATTGGCTGTGTTGTTGCTGGCATGAGGTCCATCTGTGGCATACTTTACAATGCACCCGTGTGTGTGTGTGTGTGTGTGTGTGCGTGCGTGCGTGCGTGTGTGCGTGTGTGTGAGCGGGAGAAGATGTGTGCACACTGCACGTACTGCAAATGTCGACAATCTGTCATTTAGAAAGTACAGTTCTTATGGAGACACGTATTGCTAATGAATTAACATCTAATGTATTACGCACTGATACATTTTGAAATTAAATCTTTCACCATGGACTGTTTAGAGTCCTTTTAAAAAATGTTTAAACGTTGTGTATATGGATCAATGCAACTGTATCCTAAAACTACTGAGCCACATTTGGACTATGAACAATGCAACTGAAGTACTTGTCATCTCACGAGACATCACATATTAAGAAAGTTTCTGTTTCTTAGTACATTATGAAGTTTCCCGTGTGCACGTATAACAACATTGTAATGTATATAACAATTGTATTATTATATTAACAAGTTTCTTTTGAAAAGCATTTCTGTTTGTGAATGCATATAATTATTTTCCTTCACTTCACCGGTGTTCTCCAATTAGAATAGTTAAAACCCTGTATTGGGGGATATATTATAAATCGTTATTGTTGGAGAATCCATATTTTTTAAATGTAAAGCAGTGCTGTTCTAGTGTTAAATTTAAGAATACTACATAGGGCGTCTATAAATAGATTCACTGTAATTAGGGGTTGCATTAGTAGGTGAGTGGGGGTATGTTACAGGGATCACTTGCCTTCTACCTATGTAATTTAGCATTCCATTTGTTTAATATATTATTTACAAACAAAGCATTTAGTTATATGCCTGTATTGTGATTATTACTGTACTATTTATTTTCATTGTGTAACTTTATTCAATAAACAAATATCAATAATTAGATTGTAGCCTATGTTTCATTCATATACTGTATGTACATACATTATATATATATAAAACCATAGCCAAACGAGTGTTGACGTTTGCACTTAGTGAACACTTTAGTCACGTGATAATTGTCACGTGACAGTCAAGGAAGTATCGTTCAGTGTTTTTGTTACACAAAGATCTTACATGGTCATTAACCATGTAAGATACAGTGCGAAGTCCACGATTCATTTGATATTATATTATATTATATATGTTATATCGACTACCTCTATATTACAGCGTTAAATATTTGTTTTAATTAAAGAATCGAAATGGCATCTTCAAATTACACCTGCATCAACGACGCCACAGGTTTGTTTATCAGCCCTTCTAAATATATTGTTTGTAATTATTATTTTCTTATCTCTAGGCATAGACTATATTCATTATATTCTGGAATGCATTGCTACGGTTTCAAAACTGGCCTGGTTGCAGGATCTATTGCAGCATCCATGCTGTTACTGTAAGCTATTGTCTCTTAGAACAACAAAAAGGATATTTAATTGTATTGTTATTTATTAGATTGTTTTATATTGTATTGAATTGTAATTCCCAATAAAAATAGGTTTATTTCTGCTTGATCACCTTGACAGAGAAAGACAGGTTGTTCTCATCAGTGAATAGTTATGGGTCCCACTCTCCAGACCTTCTTGGTGGTGAATGTTCTCGTCCTTCTGGTCTGATGGGCTCTGAGATCCTCCCACATCAAGATGAAGTGGAGGCGGCCCTGAGGAGGAAGCTCAAATACTTTTTCATGAGCCCTTGTGACAAATATAATGCCAAGGGTCGCAAGCCGTTTAAACTGGGCCTGCAGCTTCTTAAAATAATCATTGTAACTGTACAGGTAAATCGTTTTTATTTTATTTCAAATATTTTAGTAATGTGTTGACAGTTATAATACATAATGTATACCCCAGTAAAACAGAATTTATAAAAGTCAACACTTATTCACAAAATATAACACAAAATCCTTTTTAATAAACACTGTTCACTAATTCAGTTAATATCCTTTTATGTCCCACATTCCTTTCTGACTCAGCTGGTGCTGTTTGGCCTGAGCAATCAGATGGTGGTGACGTTTAAAGAGGAGAACACAGCCTCATTCAAGCACTTGTTTCTGAAAGGATACCGGGACAATGCTCCACAGGCTATCTACACACAGGACGAACTGCACAGCCACATCGATTACGCCATAGAACGGGTATTAATTGTGTCCTGCTCGCTCCTTAAGCATGGCGCTGTCTGGATGTGCAGCCATTCTTACAGTGGGTGGGTGGGTGGATGGATGGATGGATGGATAGATTTTTATTGTCATTGTACAACATTGCATGTATGTATGTATGTATGTGCATCATCTGCAGTGTAACATAAATAGATAGACAATATAGAAATAAAAAAGACATAAATAACAACAGTATAGCAGCATATACAACAATACAAAGCAGAGCCCTACAAACATAAAACAACCTGAACTTTGAGTTCCTGAAGTATTAATTTCACTAGGGATATATAGTACATTATTGTTTTTGGGGCATTTGTCATTGATGTTTTTTAGCTTGACACCCATCCACAAAATGTTATTCTTCATAGCTCACAACCCTCTAAAAATGTCTAACATATTAACATAAAATGTTTAAGAAACTGAACTAAAATGAATAACAACATAATTAATACTGCAACGTAATCGTAAGAGAATTGCATATCCTATTGGAGGATCTCATCTTTGGGGAAGATAATTGTAGTGCTTAGTGCAGTTTGTCTTTAATTCTCATCCCAGCTCTTCACTGCATGTCTTTCTGTGTCCCTCTCCAGTACTTGGTTCTACCAGAGACATCGCTGGGACGCTATGCCTATGTGTTAGGGGTCGGGGTAAATGGAAGCGCTCTGTCCCTCTGCCAGAGGTACTACAAAAAAGGAATAATTGATCCCCTCAATGACACGTTTGACATCGATCCCCACGTTGTCACTGGTAATATGGCATCATTTGTTTCTCTTTTGCCCTCCTCGTTCTGTACATGGACTCTGTCTTTTTTAGGAACACATCATTAGAACTGTCAACTCTGTTTGTCGTCTAATGTCCGGGTTAATTTGGCCCAAATGCAGTTGACTTTGTCACCTAGTAATTTTGTTGCTGCACCATGCTTTATTTGTCAGGAGGTGCCTTGCGAATGTGTCCTACTTTCTAATGCTTAAATAGTACTATCCACACAATGTCCCTGCCTTGAAGAAAAAGGCCAGTTGCTCATGCATAGTATACAAAGGAGCTTTTGGAAATGTCTAATCTAAACCTTTCAGTCACACATAGTGACATACAGTACATGAATGGATGTGTCCTACATACAAAACCAGGAAGAGGCAGACACAAATAAAAAGGTGCCTGTGTAAATGTGATTGCTTACTTATTCTGTAATGTTGTTTATACATTTTCCAGATTGCATTGGAGTGGATCCATTACCCAATGGCCTTTCAGAAAGTATCTCCAAGAACTTCATGATCAAGTTTCAGAAGTTAGACATTATTGTGGTTCGGATAAAAAAAGTTAAATATTAAATTGTATTGGGTCAACAGGTATTGACATTATTCTCACAATTGTCCCCAGACTGATCAATGTAACCATTGAGTTCCAGCTTAAGGCAATCAACATTCAGACTATTATAAACAATGAAATCCCTGACTGCTACACCTTTTCCATAATGGTAAGCATCCTGAAAACCTTGAGACCCTGAGGCTTGTTTTTTTGGCCCGTGTCTTTGTTACTGAGCCAATGCATTTGCTCTGCAGGGCAAAGAGGCATTTCTATTTTTACAGTTGCGTAACCACATTTGTAAAATTGCAATTTGTCATATTCAGTATCTCCTGTTCATCAAATTTTACAGATAAGAACCGAGGTTATCTGGTACAGTTTAACTTTGAAAGAGAACTTCCACACCCAGAGGGCGTGTGTTTACTCTGCCTGCTGTGTGTTATCAGATCGTCATGGACAACATAGCTCACAGCGGCAGAATAAAGATCAGCCTGCAAAACATGGCTGCTATCAAGGAGTGTAAAGACCCCAACGTTTCTGGACACGGTGAGCAATCGCTGAAGGTGGAGAGAGGCAATGAATAGGAGTTTCAAGCAGCGTGAAAGTACTGTATAACACTTTGTAACACTAGAAAGGCCAACGTCAACACTAGAGAGGCCGTCATCAATGCTGTGCAGCATAGATTCCCCCCAGCTTTGTTTCCAGTAGCGGCCTAATCACATCTAATGACTATAAGCATCTACAGTGCATCCAGAAAGTATTCACAGTGCTTAGCTTTTTCCACATGTTGTTATGTGACAGACTTATTCCAAAATGTATTAAAATAGAAATGTTCCTAAAAATTCTACACACAATAACCCATAATAATAATAATAATAATAATAATAATAATAATAATAATGAATTTGCTACAGACAGACTCCAAGTTGTAGAAACATATCAAGGATGATCAGTGGAATTACCGTTCTTTTGGCAACAGAATCTTAGGCTGGCAACACTATCTCCGATTTTTTTTTTCAGAATAAAAGCCTTCATTGAATTGCATAGGAATGTTTTAATTATTTATAAAGATTGTGAATTACGTACAG
>JAODUK010012013.1:8865-28868 GCA_027564635.1 Typhlichthys eigenmanni | reverse complement strand
TGAGGTAATTTAGCAAAATCTCTCTCTCTCTTTCTCTCGCTCTCCCTCTCTCCTGTGTGAAGCAAGGCAACAGGTCTCCACTCTCAAAGTGGCTTTCAGCTTTCGCCTGCATCTTCCACGCAGAGTATTCTATTGACATACGGTAAATGAAGGGAAGGTGCATTAGCGTGGAATATTAGAATCCCCAAGCAGGAAATAAAAAGTGGTGCGAGCTGCAAAGCATACACACAACATAATAGGGTTTGTTAATAGAAATGAGGCATAAAAGAGAAGGCTTAATATATTATATTTGCGCTGACTTGACCTGCCTATGCGATGGAACTGGAAGTGAACAGAACAAAGTGAAATGAAACAAAAATGGAGTGGTGGTCGGGTGAAGGCACAGTCGTCAATCATCACAGCAGTCAGAGCAGAGCTCTCAGTATGGCAGCTCCTCAATTTCTTGGAAATAAAGAATATTGGGCTCACGGTTGCCAGGTTGGGAATGCGCCGATGTTTACACAGTGTATTTATTACTTCCAGTGTGTAACTGTGTGTGCCCATGTGAGCATGCATAGTGTGTGTGTGTGTGTGTGAGAATGTGAGAATGTGAGAGAGAGGGGGGGAGCAGCAGATTGAACTGCATCATATATCAAATTAACCTCCTATACTAGCTACAACAACGATTAGATAGCAGAAACGTGTGTTTTCTAAAAGTTCGACCTTTTTTTAACATGTTCTATATAAATCGTTTTAATTGGTTTTGATGCAACTCAGTTCCAACCCGCTTCCTGCTTCAGAGTCAATCTCAACGACTTGTGAAAACACCTTGATGAGAGTACACATCTGAAGTCACACCTTCCACACTCAAGAAACTCGTTTCTTGTGATGCTATCGTCACATTTGTGGAGAGGACACCCAGAGCTGTCTATACATTTAAAACCTGCCACCACAGTTCCCCTGAGAATCGTGGAGTCACAATTAGCGCAGCTCTGAAACAGCTGAAACAGACATCGTTGGATAATTCAGTGTTGAGGGAACGTCAGGGCCCGTGCGTGTACGTCTGTATGTGTGTGTGTGTGGCGCCGTCCCTGATACGCTTTACCTCATACTCAAACTCCTCCGTTCTTTCCCTATCGGCTGGTAAGGGGGAGAGGTAGTCGGTCCCTTCATAGTACTCCTGCTCCATTGTATGGAGAGAATGACAGCTGTCGGGAGAGAGACAAACATAGCAGCGAATGAGAGAGTGTGTGGTTGGGCATGGAGAGCATTCCCTGATTTGCTTGGCTCATGTTGAATATCTTCAAGTGACAGGATTCTCCTGCCTTTGTCTGCGTCTCTGAAGAATAAAGGATTTGTCAAGGGCTTTCAGCGTCAGCGCCACACGTGCGATAAAAGCGCGGCCCACCGTTAATCATTGCACAGCCACTTAATTTGCTCTCTGCTGTTTACGAACAAAGCCCGCACGCAGCGGAGGGTAATTCTATTATGGCGTACGCTCACTCACAAACACAAAACAGCATTGTATTTGCGTCTAATAAAATGAGCAGCGTTAGTTGCCACACAAGATAACGTGCCAGTTGGTGCCATATTGAGTGATGTGCTCAATACTTGTCGGACTTGCTCAATAGCTTAGAATTATCATAAAATTAAAACGTCCGCCCCTCCCCTCCCCGTACCAATATTCCCAGTGTCTAAAGCAAGACTGGTAAATGTCACAGTTGTTTATTCTCTGTGGCTGCAGTATTACAAACTGTAACATCATTGGCAGGCCACGCGGAGAATACAATTACAAAGGTTGACAGTCTAGTCGGGGAGGGGGTGGGTGGGGGGGGGAATGATAGCAGCAAACATTTGTTATATCTATAAAATCTACAGTATATTGGCTTGTACACCTGATCTCAGATGAAGAGAGGAAAATGTGCGTTTTATGGGACACATTGATTACATTTGGAATCGGCCCGCGGCTTTGAGAAGCTGCCTATTTTTTTTTTTATTAGCCTATTTGCTTTAATCACCTTGTAAACCTTCCATGAAACAAAATGGATTCACCAAGCAAGTATTACAAGCAGGCCCTGTGGGGATATCTATGAGGCAAGGGATATACATGTTGACCAAAGGGTTAGGTCAGGTCAGGCATTTTACAGTATACTTAAGCCACTAACGGTGACAAAAATGTTTGCAGATTTACAACTGTTTATCTGTTGATATTGAGCATATTTCTTTTCTATGAGCAAGAGACTAAACATTTACTACTGAAAACATAAATTAACTAAACAAACTAATCTTCATTGCACACTAAATGTCAAATTAAACTGGACAAACGGATCTATTTGAATTTAAATTACTTTCATTTAATATTTCATGCCGTGTTATGTTACCTCTTAGTTTTGATTTATTCCCAAGAAAAATTAAATACATATATTTCTTCGCTTTCAACTTGCAGTTTTATATTCATTTGAATATAATCTGAACTAAAATACCAGAAAAGGGAAATAACAAACCCCAGCCCTTGTGTCGTTTTTCCAGAAAACTTCTCTAATTGGTGACAGCCTATTTTGGCCTATTAAGTTGTAAATATTTTCATCCTTTAATGTTTGACCAAAGGCGAACTCTTTGAGGCATGACACAATTCAGCTACTATGAATTATAATACCAAGTTCAGCACACACTGGTTGCTCTATCTAATCGTTTTATATTGTAAAATCTTTCATAAAATTTTTTTTGCACGTACGACACTTCATATAAAAGTATCCATTATTTAAATAGTTAAAGTGTAGTCTCAGCCTCTTACGCCCATTAACACCACGTTACATTTCTAGGCTCTGGAACTCCCTTCCTTTACCCCTGAGATCATTGGAGTCTTTGGTAACTTTTAAAAAAACATCTTAAAACCTACCTATTTAAAATAGCTTTTAAGTAGGATAACCACATTGCGGTTTTGTGTATTTTACTTGTTTTAAAATCAGATGCTCTCTGTTTTTTTGGTATTTATGGTGTGTTTTACCCTTGCATTTTCTTTGTTTTTGCTCAATCTGTGCAGTAAGATATTATGTATTGCAACTTGTATTTCTGTGAAGCACCTTGTGACTGCTGTCTGCGAAAGGTGCTATACAAATAAAATGTACTTACATAAGCAACTCTATGCTTGAATGTCTGATACATAGGGTGTTAAAGCGCAACACTGACTTTCGGGAAGTGATTCTGCCAATTTCCATTGGCTGTTAGCATTGTCACTCACAAGTATGCATCCATAATCGCTGGTGTGACGTTAGTGGAGTGTTTTTTTTATGTCTCAGCACAGTACAGTCTTATTATTTAATTTATAACTTTAAAACCACAATTTAAAGTGCAGTTAAATTGAGAGGATCCAAGGACTCTAACCACAATACACAGTATCATTTAAACTATATCAATGAATACAATTCTGACAAAATAAAGCCGTTGAAACCATCAACTAGGCCCTGAATTTCAGACTATGATAATTCAATCTAAGAATCAAGATTGGACAGTCACAAAACTGTTGACTACATTACAAAAAATCTAAATCTTATATTTGTCTTATTTCTAGCAATATCTAACTACACTTAATATATGACACAATTACCTAACAAGAGCTCATCTATTTAGATATGTATAATTTCAAGATATCTTAACAAGCAAATTTTCACTTTTCCGTTGGCTGATTTATTTACTTATTATTAGCAAATATCATTATGTATTCATAATATTTTTACTTATTTTTGAGAGCCATTTTTTGCAGTGTAGTCGCAAAATGTGGTCATAAAACAAGGATCTTTTTACTACTGGTGCTGAATTTCTGACTTTAGAGAGACTAGCGTTTAGAGAGACTAGCATAAATTTCTGATTTTAGAGAGACTAGCGTTGTTTTCTCCCAATACTGTATATCACTACAATATTCAATTTTGGATTATTACATGGATTTAACTAATAACAACAACACACCATTGATGTCACATGACATTATCGGAACAACTCATTATTTACTGTAAATTCTGCAGTGCCAGTCAAAAGTTTTGCTAAAGGCAGACTTAAGACAACATATGGTAAAATACCACTTAAAACCTCACATGTATCCATTGTAATAATGTTAACAATATTGCATCAGCATTACAAGGCAGGCTACTATCTCACGCTGCCTGAGGTTGCTGCCTCTCCTGAAGTAGATAGTGACACTCCCATGGAAAGTCATTTTATAATTGTCAGGCCACCCTTCCTGTGGGACTATGTTTGAAGATTCAAAATACTGCGTTGTCACGCCTTGTGTAGGCATAGTAGCTGGAATGGTATGTTTGCAGTTTCTCTGAGGAAGTTACGAATTGTAGCATATTCAGTTTGTGTGTGTAGCTACTCTCATAACAAGGGTTGTACAGTATTGGATTTGTTATTTCCTCTTTTATGTAGGCTATAGAAAGCCATTCGCCTGTCTGGCCATTGAAATTCCTGTCTTTGGTACTAGACAAGTACAAAAATAAAACAGTTTTTCCCGCCTATATAATTACTATAAGCAAAAAAACATGATTTGACGATCAGCCGACGATAGGCAATCAGATTTGACTATGTGAAGACTTAGTGGGGTACCTGTCAGAGAGCAGGAAGGGGCAGATGTCAGGCACAGGAGGGGTAGCAGGCCGCAGCTTGGCCAGAGCCATGATGTGCTCGAAGGTGATGTCGGTCTGCGTGCACACGTCCACCACGTGGATCTCCTGACCCCCGGGGCTCCGCCTGATGACCTGCACCACGACGGGGTCCCTGGAGCTACGGAAGGCATCCACTGCCTCCTCATGGTTGGACTTGGACAGCTCCTTCCCACTGACCTGCATGACGGAAGGCCGGAACAATGGTGGTGTGAGTGTTTTGAGCCACGACCCCTAGAATTAGTTGCTCATAGTCTGCCATGTTATCATTTCTCAGATCCACATTAGCACTGGCTAAAACAACAACTGAAACATATACCTGTATATTAATGTTAATATGTCTATATTAATATTAATATCTCTATAGACAAGTATTACTAAATGTAAAATTGCCTCATTAGCCTACACCTGCTTAATGTGGTGCAACTACACGGCGAAACCTTGGAGGAATGGCATGATGAGAATGGAAGCATGCAGTTTATTTATTACAATTACAATGAGGCCAGTTAGCCATGTGCCATACATAGCACATCATCTTACACATGGAAAGACTATCTGAAACATTTCAATGAGGGGCTAAACGTCTGCATCAATACCAGAATGATACTCCGTCTAGTCTTAAATACATCTAGAGACTTGAGGCTCTACAGAATCAATGGCATAGTGTATGTGAAAACCATTCGCACCATAAGGTATATGATGAAAATCATTGCTTCATTTAGTCACAGTAATTGCTCTAGCTGCAGAAGCTATGGCTGTGACACACCTTGGATAATGTGCTTTGGTATAAAATGCTGAAACCCAGAGATTACAATTTAGATAGCATTGGGGAAAAAGGGTCGACACAGCACAATTACTTTTGTAGTTATATTCAAATATGGCTTTCGGGGTGATGCATTGTGCTTGCGGGGCATGCTTGTTGAAATGAGTTAAAATGATAACTAGGAAAGTAAAGGAATGCGGGGGAGAGAGTCCACCTTTATATTCAGCAGTGACAGCTGTGGAAAAATACAGTGAGGAAGTGCAATTCAAAGCAGGACTCAAATCACACACACTTTAAATGCAAGATACTGGGAGAAATGAAAACCCTTTGCCTTTTTCCGTAATCTTACAGAGTGACCTAATTTCATATAAATGCAGTTAAAGTCCCCCCTGGATGACCAAAAATCCCCACACAACACATTTTAACAATAAAACATATTTGAATATACTATAAGGATACCTTTCTTGAAAGAAATGACTACTGGAGTTTATCATTTTAATAAACTGCCTGCTCAGGAGCATACAGTACACACACACGTTAAATGTGACACAGTACATAGTACTTTGGAGTCAAAGGGTATCTACTAATGGATATCTACTGTATGTCTGCTCACTGGAAATTAAGCAGACTTCAGTCTGCCAGTAGTAATTCTTAGTATTTTAGCATGGTCGACTGCTTTTAGAAACTCACTAGCTTACCAGGTAGCTAAACGGTTTCAATTATCTTAGGTAACATCTGCTGGCATTCAAGTCATACAACTGCCAGATATGAACATTAAAACTACCAGGAAAAAAGACAAGAGATACATATAAATACATTGCACATATAGGCCTCTGTGCGTGTGTTGCTGTCCGTATCCTTTTCCATTCTTGGTGTGTTGGGACTGAGTGATGCTCCACAAACACAACTTATTGTCGGCCCTAGCTGCAGCCATATATAACTCCCCTAGTTCATGTTTGTTCTGCTCTGCTCCTGTGCCTCCTGGTGTGACCTTTGCATTAATCACCAGAGAGAGAGAGAGAGAGAGAGAGAGAGAGAGAGAGAGAGAGAGAGATAAACTGGGTCAACAGCATTTATGTGAAACTGGGGGGAAAGTTTGTGGAAAGAAATGAAACCCTGTAGATGTTTAATAACACTTTCACAGTCCACTGCAAAAACTATATCTAACTCGGTGTGATAATCTTGTTTTTAGATTTAAAATCTAGTTGGACTTGTGGCTTAAATTGCTTATCTATTGATTTAGCACAATAAATTGTATCAAGTGAATTTGTTTGTTTTAAGAATACGCAAGCTCAAACTAATATTGTTGCACGTTTATTTGCACCGTTGGGGTATTTTTGTAGTGCATCAATGCCAACTGTTGACCAGCTGTTGAAAACACCAGCAGAGACCTTTTATCTAATCAACGGATATAAAAATAAACATTGATATATTGTAATAATTAGCTCACATCCTTGAACATCCTATCTCAGACTCTGAGCATTCTAGCCTTGTACAGGGTCTGGTTGAAACAAAGGAGTTGGAGCAGACAAATGAGGCTGCCTATAGCATCTGACAGTACCGGAGAAAAATGAACAACATTTCCTATAGCTCTCCCTTTGGTACAGCCCAGCCTTTATACGCTCCTCCTCATACTCCTTACGCTCCTCCTCCTCATCCTCTGGACACTTGCTAGCCATACTGCAAGGCTATAGTGAACCACTGTAACAGCTGAAGGGGGAGGGAGGAAGATGAGTTGTGGGTTGGGGAGGGGGGGGGAGGGGTTCACTCCAATGGATTTCATGAGAGCCAGATGGAACAATTAATCCTCAATCAACATAAAAATATGAAATAGCCTAACTCCTGCACTGTGGGACTGGGGCTTTGCTGTTCCCGGCTTGTGTCCTATTGGCTGATGTACATCCAGATAAACCCCGGCTTCAGTTAGTCAGCGTGGATCTGGGCTATGACTTCCAGACAGCCAGATGGTAACGGCTTCTAAAACCTGGACCTGGCTTCCTAAATATTCTTCGATCCAGATGAGACACGCTGAAGTTCCGCAAAGCGCGCATCATCTGCCTGTGGCAACTGGCGGGAGATTTCACAGTAGTTTGCGTGAGTGTGGAGAGGTTTTAAAAACCACATGCCCGAAACCGTCCTCATAAAACCGCTCCCAGCGCACACGCTCTTGATACGGAAATGGTGTTGTTTGTTTTCTGCCACACTAACTTGTGACACAAACTATCCCCATACAAACAACAATACGTTAAGCCACAGTGGGAAACCAATTCATTTACCAGCTGCACTGCTTACTGAACCCAGTGCATTTCTTGTGGGCGCATCCCGTCAAAAACTGCTCGGTATGCAAATACTATAGCAAAGACAGATAATCTTATTGCGCTGAAGCAACACAATGGTGATTATTAATGAGGGTCTATTTTCTGCCCTTTTTTTCTGGTGAAGTGGGACAGAGAAAGACACTGAGACAAAGAAATTGCTGTAGGTGAAGGCACAGCTGCTGGCTATTTGCACACGGATACCTGGCAGATGTAGCTAAGTGTATTTTCATTCAAAGCCCCCGGAGACATCAGCCACTAGCTTTCATACAACAAATGAAATAGGCTGGCTTAGTCGAGTGAAACGGAACAATGAGGGCTTTTCCTCATATCTATGTGACCGTGCTCCTGTGTTAGTCCCATGCTGAGAAAGAAAAAAAACTTTTACAAACAGTGTACTTTATGATACACCCGAGAGCATATAATTGCAGCTTCGGCAACTTTCACACACGCCATCATGAGAGCCAGACGGACTGGCGTGTGAACTCTGTTAGAAGAGTGATTAAAGGTGCGCTCAACAGTTTGTGTCTGGAATTGCTCTTGTGTTTGAAATGTTGCTGTTATGATTTGTGGACAGCTATGTTTCAAATCCAGAGCTGGGGAGGAAACAGAGTTATGCGGTGCTAAAACATGGAGTGTACCCTTCGCAATTTGGTAACTTTAGTCACACACCCTAACAATCCTCAGAGCGATCCCTCACTTTAAAGGTGGAATCAGGCATTCTGGAGAAACTGTTGATATTTGCAAACTTGATCAAAACAAAAACACTTCTCCCATCAATCCCATGAGGTGCTCAGAAGGTATGCTCCCACAATGAACACACATTGGCACGGCTAGGATAGCATTGTATGGTGCGCTATGCACCACTTTGTTTGTGTTCCTATTCACCGAGTCAGGGCTATATACAGTATAGTAACCATATTCTCTCTCAGTGCATACACAGAACAAACAGCTAGCAGCGGATTGTGAGGGGATATTGACAGATAATAATTGCTAACCCCGCCTTTAACCTGCATGCTGTCCTCCTAGCATGAGAGGGTATACAACACAGAGAAAAGTGAGTGCCAGCTCAGTGCACCCCCTTCCCCGCGCAGGTGCCTCCTCCAACAGTATCTCTGCGTTATCGACTAGCGGCCTCCATCAATATCTCGGTGGACACAGTGCCGACTGTAGTGACAGTGATAGTGGAGTAGGGCCAGTTTATCTGCTAAGACGTCAACTTCAGCCCCATCTGAAGTCACTCCTGCTTCTGTGGCGGGGGGGTGTGTGTGTGTGTGTGTGTGTGTGTGTGTGTGTGTGTGTGTGTGTGTGTGACTGCCAGCGGCGTGCAGGAAGGAGAGCGCGGTGCAGTGGGGTGGGGTGCGGGGTTACCGATGAAAGTGATTGATGTACTTATGTTGTGAGGAGTTAAAGCTGCTCCAGGCAGTAGACTATGATACACCATTAGTGTTTTTATGCGTTCCAATTAACCACATACGCCGCTTTATGGCTCGTGCGTACAACCGCATCTTAATGAAAACGTTTTCATTTGAAATTTGACGGGAGTTTTATGCCGCACGTCGCAAGGAACCCAACTTCACTCCTGAATCGATGAATTCAAGCCGAGATGGGCATGAGGCAAGGTCATTACTTTTTCGGCAACTACACTGACAAAAGAAGAAAAAAGGCTTTTATCCCCACCCCCACACACCGCACACCCCGTGGGTAGAAAGCGCATCCGAGGTTCATATTTAACAAAAGCGTCTAACCTTGAATTACCGTCCACTCGCCTGTCACATACTGCTGTGAGTGGCAGCGTGCTGGGTGTTAAGCGTATGCAGGCGGACAGAGAAGTGGAAGGTGTGTAGGTCATCCAGTCTCGGGGGCTGACTGCATGAACAGGTGGGACGGCACCTCAGCGATGAGGGGTACAGCTAGCTTTGCACCGGGGGTCCTCAGAGAGGAAATGTAGGGGAGTGGTCTCCACCACAGATGGTGGATGGAGGAAGACAGTGATTGCAAGAGGCACTACCCTACTGGTCAACTCGCCACGATAGAGCAATAATACCAGTTTGCGTGCAACACTCAACCATCATTGTGACCAGCTGTTGCTTTGATAATCCTTCCTCAGTCACTTGGATACCGTGGGTTCCTTCTACAGACACGCTCTAGGCAAGAATAGCACTCGATCACAATAAAGGTGCTGTTTATTGACTGGTGGACAAACACAGTATGACTGTAGATCCAGTCATACACTTCTGTGCCTCCAACAAACAAATTGAAGCCGCCCCATACAAATAAAATGAAAAAGCCCATTGTCTTTAAATTGTGGAATGTGTGGAAACCAATTTGCATTCTCGTCAACACAACCCGGCCTGCAGTTGAAGAGGTAACTCTTCAGTGAACAAGTGGCACTAAACACTGCCTGGGGTCATTCCCAATGCACGGAGAGCTGTGATTGAGACCCATTCCATCAACAACAAAAAGGTCTTTGCTTTCTCCTCACAAAGGTCTCATTTCAATAATAAATGTCAGAATAAAATACATATCATGCTACACAACATACAGCCCTTATGATTACATGAATCAATATCAGACACTGTTTTGAGTGAATCCAAGCTCTGCTACAATGAGTGAGCAAGCCACCGGGGAAATCTGACATTCCCTCCATCCACCCCTAACATCATATGAACCCGCTAGCATTAACCCCTACAACCACATAAAACACACACAGAGCCCTTTGCCTATTTTTCACATTAAGGGACCTAGTCACTTCTGTCAAGGTTTTATGCCCATAGAGCATGTGATGAATTCTGCCAATTTCATTTTCTGAGCACCAATCTTCTCTGGACTGCTCTCTTTGTTGCATAATTCTTTTGGTGTGTATTACCACTTAGAATCTGCTCGGCTATTCACTGTCCGCCTTTTGTACAGTACAATAGCCTACAGTACATGTATTATCCAATCTGTGACCGTAATTGTTCAAGGCAAGGACAACTGAGCCGGAGAGACCCAAACACAGAAAGCATCTTCACATTACCTCGTCTAATGTTCAATGTCAAAATATGAGAAACACAATAGGGAGAGGCTCCTATACATGAACGGATTCTTCAATGTCATTGCTCGCTTTGGAGCCCTTCCCCAGCACAAGCCATTGCTTTGGAGCCCTTCCCCAGCACAACCCATTGCTTTGGAGCCCTTCCCCAGCACAAGCCATTGCTTTGGAGCCCTTCACCAGTACAACCCATTGCTTTGGAGCCCTTCCCCAGCACAAGCCATTGCTTTGGAGCCCTTCCCCAGCACAAGCCATTGCTTTGGAGCCCTTCACCAGTACAACCCATTGCTTGTATGGTATATGCTATGTAGGCTTTGCAGGGTCTGACCAGACAGAAAGAATACCAAGGAGGCCCACTTCACTGCCAAAACACACAGGTGTGTACAGATAAATTAAACAGACTGGGAATAAGCCAGAGACAAAGACAGAGACACAGACATAGCGTAGGAACGTCAAGACAGTAGGATGGGCAGGGAAACACACACATTTACCCTCCGCCAGAGTTGGGCAAACATTACATTTTTTGTAATGCTAATGATGTTGCCTATTCAGAAGCTGTTCCAAACTAGATGTCCAGCAAATGCTGGACTCCATTTGTGGTTGGACTCCTCCGTTTGTGGCCCCTTGACAAGTTTTTTTATGTTCTCTGGGGGAGAGGGGGGGGGGTCTAGGATACATAAATGTGGTCCTATGAGACTGTAATGCAATCAAGGTCAATGTAAATAAACGTCAATTCATCCGAGTGGACAGTTTATTGTGCACGGTTAATGCTCGAGATGTGCCGGGTAATAACAGTCACAATATTATCTTATTGTTATGTTCTGTTTACAATCACTTCATCATGAAATGCGATCAATACTTCCTTCAGTCTTCCTCTTAGAGATTACTGCCAAACGTGAGATATTAATCGCTGCATCCTTTCCGAGGCCCTTTGAAATACCGCAGTGGATTTTAAATATGATTTGGGATGGGGAGAGCACAAATGTAATGAGCTTGTTCAAGGTTAATGGTACATGCCGAGCATATTTGTTAAAGAGATTTAGAGATGCACAGTTAATCTCTGGTCTTAGCTTATTTTTTTTGTGTTGAAGATATCGAGTCTTGGAGTGACTTTTAATGTAAAATGGAGGGAGGAAATCGAATTACAGCAAGAGCGGCACACACGGGTGAATGAATAACTAATGGCTGAAATGCTTCCTTCCTGATGATAACTGGTAATTGGTATGGCGGTTGGTGGGGGTGGGGTGGGGGGGGGTGCTTTGCCCTGCTGCACAGTGTGCTGTGCGGATCAGCAAAATGGCCTGGCATGGAAAGATGCTAGAAGGAGTAATGGTGCCATCCACATGCTGAGTGAGTACAAGCAAACACTGCAACACAACACCCATTATCTGCTGTAGGGAGGCTGAAACAGTAGGTGGCAAGACACATGCAACCGCCTGCGAGAATCTTCCGGACCAGAAATCATGAACATTTAAACTGTAGGTGGCCTTTACAGCAAATAGTGTTCCCTCATTTTAAGTTGGCAACTGTATTTTGTTTCTATTGATCCCCTGTGTACAATACGCTAGTCAAAACGTAAAAGGTGAGACAAATGTGAGTGTTAAATATCCTTATTACTGGCCAGGAAATCTCTCTCTCTCTCTCTCTCTCTCTCTCTCTCTCTCTCTCTCTCTCTCTCTCTCTGTGTGAGTTGGCGTTCCCATTACGAACACACAAGTAGAAGACAACACCTGCTGGCCATTGGACGCCAGCCCACCTTTTTCACAGGGGTCTGGGGAGGATTTCAGAGACGGAAGCAGCTTCCTTCATCTTAATATTCTTGTCTTACAGGCGGAGGCAATTAACATTGCATAAGCATTATTTACATAATGCCAGACACGGTTTTGATCAGGACAAAGATGCTTTGTCTGAGTGTGTGTGTGTGTGTGTGTGTGTGTGTGTGAGTGCGTACGTGTGTGCATCAAATGGCGGCTGGCATATCGTTCATTACGGGAGAGCAGAAATGAGACTGGGGGTCAGGAGGTAGCATGTGGGGCTTCCAGATCGGACTAAATAAACTAAAGGCCCTTGACGGATAACTCAGGACCCCTGCAGCAGGTCATTGATCTGCCTGTTGGACTTTAATTGGGAGGGGGAAAAAAAGAGCTACAGTAAAGAAAGAGAGGCTAATTTATTATTGCAAACAGGTCAAACAGAAAACAGCCCCTGCCTGAACAGAAGTTTGCAACACCTTCTCAAAAGCTAAGCAGGGCAATTAGTGTCCCGTCACAAGTGTCAACCAACACAATGGACGAGACCAGACAAAGAGACCGATTAAAACTGACTGGCTCGTTGACTGACAGCAAGCAGGTCCGGTCAATTTGACCACCATCAAGGACTAATAGATTACAGAGGGTAGCCTGGGGCAAAAGTGTCTGAAATGTCATTCCTGTGCGCCATAGTCATCTTCAAATCTTAATTCAAGTACTGGAAATGACTCGCAGTGAGGGCAGAGCAGGATTGCCTGACAGGTAAATGGCTGTTTGATGAAATGTCAGGTTCACAGTGTTTCAGAGATCTCCCAGGAGCTCAACGAGTAAATACAAGGTTATTGACTCTAGAGCACTCAGCCCAGGAGAAAATGTAGCACGCCAAAAATACATATTATATACTCAAGTAAAAGAAACCTTTACTACTCTTACAATGTTTCTGATAAGTTGGATTTGCTACATCCATGTGTGTCTACAGAGCTGTCTGTAGTTTATAGCCTGGTGATACACTTTACTGTGTGAAGACAACAACAAGGCTCTGAAAGGTATTCCACTCAAACAGAAGGACTCTAAACAAGTTGAAGCAGCTAAGCACTTCCAGTGGAAAGCTGAGCTGTTCAATTAGGCCAGCATTAACAACAAGGCAGTGATAAACCTGCTGGTGATAATCTGTGTCATGTAAAGCGCGGCAACACAATGCATGATTAAAAGGAAGGACATTATCTGGCAAGAGTGATCACACCGGTAATCAATCTACCTCAAGGCGTCCTGTCATGTTGTTCACGGAACAGCGAGTGTCAGAAGGTAAGGACAACCTACATCTGTGTCCTCCACTCACCAAACAAAAAGGAACTTTTTGGAATTTGGATACATTTCAGTGAAAAAGCAGCAGGACTACACAGTGAATCCTAACTAGAAACACTGTATAGGTGTACATTGTAATGCCTCATTCATACAAATATGACTAACTTGGTCTTAACCTTGACTCAATACCATTTTACACTAAATACACAAAAATATATTCATAATAAAGAAATGAGAGTGCCATGAGGGTAGAAAATGATTGGTACATGTTCCTGATGATGATGACGATGATGATCTATAGTAAACAATCCTCTCTCATAGATATTAATTGCTAATTTGCCCACAGCATATTTCATATCAGTTTCAGGACAGCAGAGATTAAGTAGCTGACATATTATAGCAAGCAATGACACTGGGTCTACATTTAATGTGATGAAACAGCTGTCGTATCTGTTTACACCACCCAAGGCTTCGCTAGGTAAATGTGCTGCAATGCCCTTGGATGGGGAATAGTCGTGAAAAATTAGTACACCTGGCAACTGTAATATATACATGAGCAAGCAAACAAACAGAAACAACCCGTCTTGATTAAGACCACCTGGTACTTTTGTTTAAAAAGTGCATCCAGGAATGAGTTACAGGCATAGACAAAGCAAATTAACTGATTAATGATTCCATCTTCTCGTGAAAGTGGCAGCAGAAGAAACCTTGTTGATGAATTTAGCAGCGTGGTAAAGACACCCCTCAAGCTCTGCTCATTAGTGGACACTTCAGAAAACATCTTAACAATTACAAGTATGACAAAGTATCAATCGATAGTTATGCATCAGACTGTGATTAGAGATAGGGAGGTCTTGTTGAATGTGTGGGGATGTTTGTTTTGGGCTGTACAGTACAGTATATTCCATGGAAACAAAGTAAGTGGGCCACAGATTGGCAGCTGGGCATTGTGTTTGGGCTTCCATCTCTCCTGAGGCTTAGAACATATTCTCTCTCCTGTTCCCACTCTTTACCTGCCTTATTTGAATACAAACACAAAGCCTCACTGCAGAAGCATACGCCTGAGTAGACAAATCACTGCGCTCTCTTTAAAGCTGAAAATATTTACAATACACCCGGGCTCCATTTGCCCCTTATCGTGTTGTGTTGCCATCAGCATTGTGTCACACAGTGTGTGTCCTGAGTGTTGTGTTTTGTTTGATATTGAGTTTATGCTATGTTTGTCAGTAATAGGCTGTGGAAGACATCCATTGCTCATGTGTTCTTACTACTAGAAAAACTATTTTCAACACCCACTACACATCGTCCCTATTTAGAGCTGGGAATATTCTATAGGAGCACCTTTTACTGCTCTCAAATGAAGCATTTGTCCACTGGCTGACTCTTAATTGAGGTTCGATTCCTGTCATGTAGCCAGGACATTGTGCTGCACACGCAAATGTATAGGACTATATACAATTATTTTTACATTATTGGTGTGTAATACAATAATTAAACTATCAAGGTTTTTATAAACTAGTGTTGATGCTTTTCATATTCAATAGCAAGGTCTGGAATGCCTACAGCACTTTTACTGTTTGATATTTCAGCCTTACCCACAATGCAGCACATGTATACATTGCATTTCATTTGCATTGCATACATAGACTTTTTAAAGTGTGATTAATTTCCCTTATATTTCCGACACCACATATCGTGACCTATTCCAATACAAACATTGAAATGACCCGCTGTCACTAACACAGGATATTGACAACAAACCCTTCAGTTCTTCTGGCTAATTGGTCAAAATAAGGAATTGTTCACGCCAGAGCCCACTCATTTATTCTCATTTCTGAGGGCTTGCAGGGTCCTAGGCAGCAATCAGCCTGTCCTCTCTAGCTAATTCCCAAGCAGATGAATGGTCTTACTATGTAATGGATGTGGTCTGTATGGGTGTTTGTGTCTATATGTACTGTCCTATTATTCATTGTTACTCCTCTCCACCATAAAGCTCACAGCCAACGACCAGTCTGGCGTAGGAGAGGAAGTATGTCAACATGTATGTGTGTGCGCGTGCGTGCGTGCGTGCATGTGCGCGTGAATGCTCTGCTCCTCCAGCACAGACTAGAGTGACAGCTGCTCCAGCTCCAGAGCCAGGGCGCTGGGTGTGAAGATAATGAGAGAAGGTGAGAGGGGCTGTGGCCCGACCACAGTGCCTCCTGCTGAGCGATGTCGCTCTCAATCCACCACCAGCAGATGCTTAATTGTAGCCTATATGCCAGCGCCTGGCAGTATGAACAGTCTGCAGCCCTTACCAGGTAGTCCAGATCACATCCATGCATGACAATTGTGTTAGCCATGATAGACCCTTTCAATGTTAAGTGGAGTTAAACAAGGACGTGTGTGTGCGTGCGTGCGCGCGTGCGCGCGTGCGTGCGTGTGTGTGTGTGTGTGGGGGGGGTGGGAGTACATCTATACCAGAGTAGCCGTTTGGCAGGAAACACCCGTGCATGTGGAGCCAATGTAGCACTATGCTAGCAGACCAAATGGCATGACTGAAAGTCAGTGGGAGGGTAGGTCTGGAAGAGGGCATCTGCTCTACCATTTACCTAGTATTTTATAATTAGATCAACACAACTGCTTGGGAGCCACACGTCTGCTCCACTGTGATTTCCTGATAGCAATTCCACTGCTTAGAAACAGGCAGAGTGAGGCTGCGACGGAGACAATTAACGAAGCTAATAAAAATGTGAAACATATTGCAAGTGAAAAGAGATCTGTGTTGAAAGCATACAGGCTGTTTGGCTGGGTGGAACTTAGTCATGGCAAAATGCTAATTGGTCCCTAGCAGCAACAGGGTAACCCATTAAAGCCTCACTGCATCTGGCATGTTTGGTTAAATTCTATTTTTTTGTTTGTTTTTGTCCACAGTTTCGCTGCTATTTATGCCTAATTAATGTATACGATAATGGTCTGCTTCCAGTTCATGAAAGCCTTTCAAACTATCCCTGCAATTCTCTGTAACTCCAGACTGGAGCACCCACACAATACATACAGCACAATACAGGATTTACATTTGCTTTCATCAGCCACAGTGAAATGACTGCTATTGAAGGCCTATTGGTCAGAAGTACATTTTTGAGAAACAATGGAAGCAGATTCAATTAATATGCCTTCAACGACAACAACAATTACTGTGTTGAGCATTTCAAGGCTTATTAAAGTTTGTCCTCAGTGCAATAGAGGATCAGCACTAATATCTCAATATGGAGCACAGAAATCATATATCAATTAATGGTGTAGTCAGCTATTGCCAGCTAATTGTAAGCTAATGCACATTTTGTCAAATTCAACAAATATCTCCTTACACTAGCTAACTGTACTCTTTGTATGTTGAAAAAAGAATCTGATACTTCAACACAGCCCTGGCTGCGTAAACAAGAAGATAAACAAAGTGGTGAACACTGGTCATATCAACAAAGCCATAGCACTACGCTTTGCTTCACAATGCGTTTCGACGAATGAGGCGCCGTGGCGAAGGACCGTGGATCGATACTGTTTTGATTTGAGCTCAAGGTTAGCAAGAATGACTGACACTGCCTGTATTTTATTAATGCACCCAATTGTCTAGTTAACATGAATAGTTAATTTTTCAGTGTTCGCTATGGTCAATGTGTGACGGTGACACCTTTAAGACTCTTTCACTGAAACACCACAATTTTATCATCTGCAGAGTCTATCTGATGTTTTTTTGAAGAGAGAGAATATGAATATATGATTTGTATATGAATCCACCTGTTCTCCATGCAGGTCCAGCTGCCACTAAATTAATAGATTAACTGCTTTAGTAATTTTGCTAACAGATGGTAAAGCCAGAACTGACGGAATCATACTATATAATTGAATGTCTTTTCTCACCTATAATCTAAATTAGCACCTCTTGAGTGTTCACATTGGGGCCGGCTCATGTGTTACCACGCATGATTATACAGATGGGTTGGTTTTGCCTCAAACATTGTTCCTGAAGCCAATCCCTGGCTTTCTTAAAATAAAACATATATAAAACATATATAAAACATATGAATACAAAATCAATTATTTCAAAGGAAGTCTTTGACTCCTTGTTCATCATTGTTACATGTTTGGAGGTAAGTACAGGCACAGACCAACAAATGAACACGGAAACTCAGGTGCTTTCTTTGAAAATAAGCCTTGCTTGACTTTAAATAGATATAGCCTGGTGGCTTACAGCCAAGGGGGGAACTATAAGATGCAAACTAACAGCACAATGTGGCAAAACAATACAATATAACTGATAGTAAAACAAAGGCAACCCAACATCAAAGTCCCCCACGTTCCCACACAAGTGATTACAGCAACAATGGTCCATGTGTAGTTGTGTGTAGCATTGGGGAAGTCAGAGACCATTGCCAGGTGAACGTCACACCAGTGAAAACTTATGGGAGGGATGCGCACCCCCCAATCACATTATTTTATGCATTTAGTTGAATAAGAGTAAAACATACCTTTTCCCCCCCTTACTATTTTAGACTGAGCTCGCTGTTTGTTTTTGGGTTTGCCAACACCCCAAATGCCGTATTTTGTGAAAACATCTCATAAACCAAAATAATCTAATCTAACACTTGATAAGAATTGATCCCACGAGGGGAAATGTAAGTTTTGCAACTGCAGGAATTGAATGAACAATAGTGAGAGGAAAATACAGAACCACCAAAATAGAAACAAGTTATTTGTTTTTCCACAGAATTCTCGAGCAAACAGCTATAACTATTTCAAGACACCTTGCTCACAGACAAACAAACTCGGGTGCAAACATAATACCTTGATGGCCAGAGTACACAGAATATCTGCTATACCCAGCTTGAGGCAATAGTCTTTCCTGCCATATGCTGACCTATATCTCTTAGATTCACCCGGGGCCACAATAGGCTAAGGTCTACAGCGTAGCGCTCTCAGACAAAGACAGAGGGGAAACAGTGCTAGCGCCAAATTAATTCTTATACAAAAACAGCAAATGTGATATATTCTCCCCAAGCAACTTGGGATATTTCTAGGCTCTGCGTTTCCTGAAATACACCTCTCCCAAGAGCAAAGAAAGCAGGCAAAAAGCACAAAATGATGAACTGCTGTGTACAGGCGCACACACACATACACACGCACACACACACACACAGGTCTCTAGTGAGAGCTATCAGCTTGGTCCTCTGCTTTGTGCTGTCAGCTCCCTGATGAATAGCAGCCCTAAGGTGAGGTAGTAGCCCATCCTCACCTGTCTCTCTCAAAAAACAGACTCCTCTATTGATTAATTCACAAGTCTTAAATGCACAGAGCGTCTAAAAACAGACCTTCTTGTATTGATTAACTCCATGCGTATCCCTCAAGGCTTTACCAATCCCTAGGCGATACAAGCCGAGTGGATGAAATGCCATTTCCAAAAACAAACTGACAAGCAATGGAGATGGCGCGGTCAGCTCACACAAGCAGACTATGACCTTCCCTCATTGAAATGATGCATTGAATTCTGTCTTGCTTAGAAACAAGTAGACAGTAACAGCCCATACATGCACCTGGATTTTTACAGAATGCATCCATTTTGGGGAACCAACCCCAGGTCCTTCTGTGAGTCGAGATAATCTCCCAGAGATCCTCCGCCATTAATAAGTAATCGATCATCAATAACTGTCTGGAATATTTCGTCATCTATCCCCTTGGCAGAGATAACAGGCTGATGACCATGTACAGTTACATGTAACGCCGTACCCACCATTGAGGTCACCAAGGTCTGGACCTCTGTATTTTGTCCGAGGTATATAATTAAACTTATAGATACCGTGTTGGATGTCTGCAAAGATAGCGCATTTGGCGACGATAAACAACGTCCTCATTTTATCACCGGCGTGGAGCGAGTGACTGATCATGCAATTGCAACAGAATCTTTACTCAACACAACATGTCAATCGGTCCTTTGATTAGATACGAGGCTCTGAGTAATTTGTCCAAATGTGCCCAGCCTGCTTGCAAAATAGCTTGCTTCGATTCAACAAACACAACAGGCAGCTGAATCCAAGTGTGGTCTAGGTAACAAACTATAGATAATTTACATAGCGAACTGCTTGTAGTTGATGCCATTCCTCCTCAGAGATCATCTCAGAATTAGCTCCTCTGTGTGTGTGTGTGTGTGTGTGTGTGTGTGTGTGT
>JAODUK010012004.1:38451-54346 GCA_027564635.1 Typhlichthys eigenmanni | reverse complement strand
TACATATATATATATATACATACATATATATATATACAGTATATATATATATATATATATATATATATAAGCACACACACATTCAAAATAAACACATATGTGTGTGTATATATTTCTATATTTGAAGTCTTAAATAAATAATGACTAGATCTTACAGACAGTTTGTGACCATGTTGCCTGAAGATCTTTCAAGCCTTGAACAGCAGCTGTTCTTCTCCCATGTGGGAAATGGCGGGAGAGTGATAACTGAAGCTGGACAGTTACCTTACCTGTCTAACATGGCTGTACATTTTCAATTGCCGAGTTATTTGTAAATGACAAGGGCAGGCACACGGAAGCTCTCATGAATATGTGTGTCTGTTAAAGGGCACTCCTCAATCATGTCATAGCAACCTCCAGAAACCATAGAAAAGAGGTGCTAATTTGGACACATACAGTATCTGCATGTGTGCAAAAAGAGCATTCAGGAAGGGGCTTGGGCTGTCATTGGTTTTCAAACAATCAGCATTGTTGTTATTGTTTTAACGGATTTATTCTTTTAAATACATTTCAATACTTGAGTTTGTCTCTATAGTTCAGTGGAGTAGCGTCACCCCCCTGGCCTTCGTAGGCATTGATATCAGCTACAGTAAGTGTGCCTACAGCATGAACCAAATAAACATTGTATGGGCATTGTGCTGGAGTAACCTTCTGTTGAATCACATCATCTTCAATTGTGCTGTGTCGCATTGTCAGGTTTTCTGCCTGTCGGCATTTGGTGTAACGAGTATGTATTGATTCAGTCTACTTTATATTGTACAAGTTCATTTGTCTTCACGACTGCAACTACAGCCTGTGGGAGAACATATTTGTGCCATGTTTCCATTACAAAAAAATTACAAAAAATTACAACGTGTTATTCATCTTTCATTAGAAACTGGAAAAATGGTTTAGCTTGGAAAGATATTACGTCTGAAATACTATCTGGCGTGTGTGCTGCAATGCATGAGTTTTACGGTGTTCCCAAACCAATAACAGTAGCTTTGAGGCTGTTTATGGAATGAAATGGGAGAAGAGGCTTTTGAATATTTAGGGGTGTTTCACCATCTCGTCTTGTCCCATCTGCCACCCCAGAGAGTAATGGTAGGAAGCAGGGCCTGGCTGGCAGAGGTTGAAGCAGGATGGATGGGACTCATGTGGCTAGCTTTGTGGCGGTGAAGTCAGCGTCTGGCTCTTAATGAAAAAACCCACCCATGCACATGTACTCACACAACAGCTATCCAGTCCACATGCCTTGAGCACATGCAAGCATGTCACACTAAGTATTGACAATATGTTTGTGTCTCCCTGCAATTGAAGGAGGGACAGCCATTGCGGGTGGTTGTCAGAGCGTAAGCCGGGACAATTACGGATGATATCATGGTTCCATATTCTACAGCCAGGCATATGAAGTTTTATATGCCATTGTAAAAAGGTAAATGCTGACAACGGCGAAGCTCATTGATGTTTTTGGCAAGAAACTTATGCAGGCCTATGCATTTGTAGGAAATATATTTTCCAGAGAGAAAGGGTGATGTCAAGGATTGTACCACACGTTCTGCTAATTCTTTATTGCCCCGTTGAGAGGTTGTCATGGTTGCGCTAAGGCAGTAGCCTATTTTTTATTGCAGTTTCTTTCATGAGCATGAATCACAATATTCTCTGCAGTAGTGACGCTATACAACAAATAGAATTACATGTCATAACTCAGAGATGAATGTGGTAAAATATAAGGAGGGAAAGCTCTGTCCACATGCAGACATTCTCAGATGTTTGCATCACTTTTTGAACTTTGTTTTAAAAATGATAACAAATGACAAATGCCTCTATAGAGAACAGCCAACAATGTTCTTCGTCTCTTCGCCAAAGTCTATTCAAAACAGGCTAATGCGATACAGTACAACATCCCCAAAATCTATTTTCAAAATCATGTCACAATACTGTATGTAGCCATATCTGATCTAGATTAAAAACACAGGAAATACAGTAACCTGGCTTTGAAATGTACATGTCTATATTTAGGTATGTGTACAATATTGGTGGAATTTGACATTAATGATGTTCTTCTCTGACCTAGTTAGAAGATTATTTTTTTTTAGATGTTCCTGCTGCTATGGTGACAAGTAAATATTACCCTCTCACCGTGTAGCCTGCATGTACAAGCTATTTCCAGTGGGGGATAGGGTAATGGTCTCGGTAAGAACATGTCGCACATGGTAATTATCACATTTATTTGCGATGTAGTGAAAATGAAGAGAGAAACGAAATATGTCATCTGGAAAATATAGTATGGTTTCATAAATGTGTCTCCACGCTTGGGTTTGGTGTTAACAGTACACACACGAGCTAGCAAATCATGTTAATGGCTTTAAAAACATGTTCAACAGCTTCATGGTCAAGCAGGTGCATGGCGGAGGGAGAACAGATTACATTTTGGGCACAAGGTTGCTGTTCTTGTCCAAAGACATGTGTACTGCTCATGGACACAGGGCTACTTCACAACTGAAGCAGTTCCACTTCAATTTCATCACTAAGCCCAATGCTTTAAACTATAATGTTCTCAAATCACTGAATGCATACTAGCCATAGGTGGAATATGCTGAAAAATTCAGCTAAACCTGGAGCTAATGTTGTTATTAATGTGCAGTATTATTCTCATGACTGTGAACAGGCCATGGGCATTCTTCTCCATGTTCTATACAGCATAATTAGACATACAATACTCAAGGCTTAGCTCATAGACACTCCATTCCGTGTCACCGCATCATAGAAGCCTATACAGTATCACTCAATCTCCCCACACAGCTACAGACATGATTGACTAAATCTCAGGCATTACTCGTAGAGTACACATAACTGGCTGGGATCCCAGGTCTATTCCTTTCAGTGGCATTTCTATGGGCATTGTCAGACACAAATAGCACAGGAAACTGCATTTATCTGTCTTTTGGGTCATTTAGCAGAGTCTTAAAACTGTAAATGTGTTATTTAGATAATGGAAAGAACCATTGGCCATGGTGTATTTCAGAGAACTGGGTCTAGAAATTGCAGACAAGCCCTTTACTAGAAAAATGCTTTTGTTTTCAAGTGTAATTTAGTAATGATGGTTATGGCCTAAACTCCACTGCTTATAACAGCTAATAGGCTCCAGTGTTTTTCCCATTAGTGAGTCTAGCACATGAAATCCCCAATTCAGCTGATGTCCTGACTGTGTAAAGCAGTAGGGGAGATAGGAATGGCAGCCATTGCTCAGCCCCTAATGTTCATTTGCTCTAATACTAAACATTTTATAGTAAATCGGAAAAAGACCTTCAGGACGCCTAATAGCGTATTAGACATGTTACAGCGTATTTGAGAAGCTTTATGAACCCCTAAGTGTGGTTACCTTTCACATTCACACAGGTAATTGTCAGCCACTCATGCTGATTTAGCAGAAAGCAACAATAATTTTCCTTTGATGCTATTATGAATGCATTCTGCCATTGTCTGCTCCGTTTATATGTAAGTTATAATATGTCTTTTAGCGGCTGGTATTATATATTAGAGAAGTGATTGCAGAGATTGTCTTAACTATAAATGGGCTTTTATGGTTGTTTACAGGGAAGATGTAAATGTAGTTAATTCTACAGGAAATACTATAGATTAATGCAGCGTGTCCAGACCATCTATATTTCAATACAATATGCAAATCACACACTGTGTTAGTGCTACTGTGCTTCTACTGTGTACTGGCAATAGGAGCTCGATATCATGTGGTTGTAGGAACAGAGGAAGAGGCCTGAAAATTTACTAGACTAGAGCAGTGCTTCTAATGGGGGACACATATGGGGGCAAGCTCTAATGGGGGACACATAATCCAGCAGGTGTTTTTTTCACACATTGTCTAATGTGTGAAAACAAAAACAACTGTTGCTGTATATTTATCCTGATGGCTCATTGGTTGTTCTCATGGCACATATTTCTGATACTGTCCTTTCTGCTCTCTCTGCTATCCCAACACAGCCGTCCCGCCAAATATAACATACTACAATAGAATATAAAATGTTTTCTTTGACTAAATGGTACTGGTACATGACTGAAATATATTACAGTATGGTCTGAATGATCAGAAAGCAAATATTTACCAGAGCATAACTGTGATAGAGTAAATGTCTTGATAAACAGTATTCACAATGTATTTCCAAACAAATAAATGGCAGATTATGCTTGGAGAATAAAATCTGACACACAATTTGGTGATATTCCAATCTCTGACACAGAAGTTAGTCACATAATTTCAGATCTAGTGATGTGACAACCAACTAAAAATGGACATTCAACAATCCCATAAGCCTACTAGAGCTAGATGCATGCCAATGTAGCAATGTCCGGTTTGTGAAATACAATGGAATTGAGAAGGATGTTCGCTTATGCTGGCCTCTTCCTTCTCACACCACTGGCAAGGCAATAGTCATAGTCAGTGATTGTAAGCTAATACAGTTTTGGCCAAATTCAGCTAATTTTACTCATGGTCTGCTATCAGCCTATTCTGTGTGCACACTGATGGTGATTCTACTGGCTCACTGATGGTGATGGTCTGATGGTGATGGTCACTGATGGTGATTCTACTGGCTCACTGATGGTGATGGTCTGATGGTGATGGTCACTGATGGTGATTCTACTCCGCCCTGGCTCAATAAATAGGAACACAGGCAAAGTGGTACAGCCCGCACCACACAACAATCTCGTAGCCTTGGCAATGAGTTTCTAATATTTGGGGTGGAGCTTGTGCGGGAGCACACTGACATTGAAGGGAGAGGTGTTTCAGTTCAAATATCAACAAGCTTTCTCCAGAATGACTATACCTTTAATTCAAGAGCTGGAAATATGATGGGCCAGTTGCGTTGGAATCTGCACCAATGGGGCTTGTTCACTGACAGGAAGCGTAAGTGGGTTGGCAAGGAAGGTCCTGCATTTCGCCCCCAAAGTGGACTCACTGCATGCTTCATCATGAAGAATGAAGAAAATGCTAGTCTGATGTGAAGCAGGCGCTGGATTTTATTAAAACACACCATCCTATTGCACGCTTGTTTTCAATACTATGCCAAGAACTTAGGTCAGAACACATGCAGCTGCTCCTCCACACTGAAGTGCACTGGCTCTGGAGACGTACTTGAAATGTTCCATCTTTGAGCCGATGCAAAGTCCATAACTCAGAGTACTATCTGTCTCCTCTGGTGTGCACTCTGAGCACAGCACTGGCTTGAAGCAGCAGTTGGCGGTCACTACTTTACTGCCAACCTCAAGACCCTTTACCAAGACAAAGGTATGCCAAATGAAACAGAGGAGCAAATAGCCAAATTAAAGAGGACCTTTTTGGCGCTTGTTCTCTAAGCACATTTTGTGTCAGTAATCCAAGAAGAGCCTCAGTTGACAAATACTATGTTAGCCATAATGTTGCCTCTAGGAAACAAACACATTAAGGTGTGAGAACAAGAGCGGCGTAAGTGACATTTTGGGTTGAATCAGAGATGTACAGTATATATCAAATTAAAGCTCTTGATTAGCTTTTTCTAACCACCACAAGGCCTAAAGTGAATTATTATACAATTTGGAGTTATTCATTAAAAACCAAAAGACTTAAATACTGAACATACTAAGCCATGTTGTCAAAAGGACATAACTGCACTTAAGCCCTTTAGAAATGCATATTTGGAAAAGCATGTGGTAAGGATTTTTTAATGTTATATTTAAATTTCATCATAATAGATTGTTATTTATTTTAAACTGTAGGTAATGCTTTGTTCATATTGTCATCAGATGGGCCGATGCATTTGAATGAAATAAATGAAACTGCTTTCCTTGGGTCACACCACGCTATGCGGCCAATTTCAATCCTTTTCCCACATGATGACACCTGTTTCTACTTTCTACAAATTGAGATATTTCACAGTAAACGCAATGTTTTACCATATTAGAAGAAATGTTGCTCATTTCTTTTTAGACTGCTACAGTATTTCTTCCTTGTTAACCCGAGTGCTTTGTGTTCCTTACTTTTTCGTGCTATTTTTCTACTCTAAATATTCTTTTTTTCACATAGGAAATATTTCATTCAGGAGTTGGTGAACAGTTGGTGGACAGTCTCTTGCAAGATTTGGTGGACAGTCAGTGTTGTCAGGATTGTGCATGTGAGTCCCTTTACAAGGGGCCTAGTCTCGCAGAGCCAGTCTTTAAATACGTAAAGTCTGGGACACAGCGCTGGCTGTGTCAGTACCCGCCTACTTGACAAGCGAAGTATTTTGATTGACATGCACAACAAACAACTACGTAAATCAATGACCAAGTCGGATGTTAAACTTGCACTGAGGAAAACTAAACAACAAGAATCTGCTTGTTTAGAATGTGTAGGTTAAGGTTACTAATTAAAATAAATGTTTAATTTTAAATAAATAAATAATTAATTGTATCTGAAATTACAGAGACATAAAGTATTACTTCCCAAAAGTCATAGAGTCTTGTGTCGAGCTTACGAGGGTATGCATCAGACGTTCAGAGTTGCTTGTGTGACATAGTGCAAATGAATAGAAGAGGACTACAAGGGGCCTAACTAAAGATCAAAATGTTATTAGATTTCTAGTGTGGACCACATTTTTAAAAGTTGAGTTATTGATTTAATGCAGTCCTTCCCCATTAATATGAACTATTACACAATATAGTATTGTGTTTTTATCATCAAAACTAACTAACTACAGAGCATATAAGACCCTCTTCCTTTAATAACTGAATAACTAAATTATGAAGAGTGTTTCATATAACTGAGCATGTATTTTCTTTAAAAAAACAGACATTTGGAAAATAAATTCATTTCATTTTCATCTACATGATAACATCATCTTTGTTTTCACTGCATATTACAGTTACTACTTGTTCTTGTTAACAAAGTCAGGTGAAATCATTCTTTCTTCTCGTTTCCTCCAACAACATATGGCAGAACATCATTTTATGTTACTGTGCATTTTCAACAAAATAAAAATGTGTTCAAATGCAAAAAATGTATTGTACCTGTTTTTTTACTAATGGGAAATATGCTGTAAAGTAAATGCAACTTATCACAGCTTATCTTCTTATTGAAATACATACACAGAAATACATTCAGGGAAGAAGGTTTCATATTTTTCCACAATGTAAAAATAATTTTAAAAAGGATATAAAAGCACATACTGTATATATAGAGTTATAAACATATTTCACAATATAAATATATGAAAGAATGTTTCGTTATGCAATCACTGCAGGTTTGTTTATTGCAAATCAAGTAGCAGTTTATTACTGTCAGTGACTGTCTGGATATATGAAACGTCCAGATCAATAATATAAATAAAACTACAATGGGAACACAGTTATACTAGTATTTCAGTTTGAAAATACTGATTGCATATTAACCTACAGAAACAACTTTCAAACTTGAATGTTTCAGATAGATTTGTTGTTTTCTTTTGCCAAGAAGCTTGCATTTATCCTTTGTCTTCCCAAAAGCAAGATAATCACTCTCACTCAATTACAGGACAATTGCTTGACATTGTGGCCTGCATCTCATACTACAGTATATATAGAGTACCTGCCTTATTAAACCAATTTAATTAATTGAACATGTTTCTAACTGTTCCCAAAAACCAATTTCAGTCAAATCAGGGTACAAATATCCATCTTGTGATGTATTTGTGCTTCTCGGCAAGGCCATGTGTGATTCCCTTGCATCCAGGATCTGCATGAGTTTTTACTTCAAACACTCGGGCTCAGTATGGATACCTCGAGATGGAGATGTAGATGATGAAGATGCTTTGGTAGGTGATCCGGCCCTGCGTGGAGAGGGTGGTGGCCTGCACCTTGAGACGCACCTCCCCCGATCTGTCCAGGGTCCGCAGGGTAAATATGATTCCCCTGCCGGCCTCGTCCCTGATGCCAAACACCCGTCCCGCCACTCCCCCCTCCCCCTCCTGCTCCAGGATGGCGAAGGACGTGCGGTCCTGCAGGATCCCCGATTCGGAGAACGCAGACAGCCGCACCACGTTGTGACTGGCTGGAATGCCGAGGGGCAGGGTGAGTAGTTTGTACTGCAGCAGAAGAGGAGTGCCCCCGGTGGCACAGTCTATACTGCAGGGCCTATAGCAGGTCCTGTGATGGAGAAGACACATCGTGTCAAGTACCGTAGCCCTGCGCAGCCCTACACCAGATAATCAGCATGAGTTCGAAAGCAGGCAGGCTTACCCTGGGCTCCCTCCCCTCTGGTAGGACGCAGGGCAGGGCGTGTCAAGGCACTGGTATCCTCCTCTTGTGTTGAAGCACATCTGGTTGTGTCCACACTTGATACCTTGTACGGCACACTCATCTATGTCTAGAGGCAGAGGACAGCTTGAATTAACCCTAGCAACAGTAATACACTTAGCGTTGTCAGTTAAGATACAGTATAAGGAGGTTTCTACCTTTACAGCTCCTGCCATTGGCTAAGAGCTGGTAACCAGGGGGACATAGGCACTGGAAACTACCAATGGTGTTTCGGCACTCGTGTTGGCAGGGCTTTCTAAGCATACACTCGTCCACATCTGTATAGCAACGTGCACAGTTAAGCAAATACTGTAAGACTCACATTTGAATGAAAGTTTGTTTCTGATCAACATCTAAGATCAAAGATTGTAGTTTGTAGTTCTGAGGATCTCTGCTGTGGTAAGTCTATAGATTATTAATGGAAACAGCCAAGGCCGCACAAAAATTAGCTCTTATTCACCTCAGAAATGTCCTTTTGAAACATGCAATGCTAACACTGCAGATATGGCCCTGTTTGTACCATTATACAGTTTAATCCAGTATTGATTGTAGAAGAATTATAAACAAACTAAATGAATTCAATAGTTTGGATAGACACATTAATCACCAAAAAAAGGAAAATAAACTCAGGTAAAAATGAGCAGAGATGATCCTTTTACACTAAAGGCAATGCTAACAATGTAGAGAGACTAGCCTATCAAATACTAACAATGTAGAGAGACTAGCCTTTTAAATGCTAACAATGTAGCGAGACTAGCCTTTCAAATGCTAACAATGTAGAGAGACTAGCCTTTTAAATGCTAACAATGTAGAGAGACTAGCCTTTCAAATGCTAACAACGTAGAGAGACTAGCCTTTTAAATGCTAACAATGTAGCGAGACTAGCCTATCAAATGATGACTTCTGCTGCCACCTACCAACACATGAGCCATCCCTGCTGGTGTACCCCACGGGGCAGCTCTGCCTGGTGATGCGGGACACCCCGTGCGTACGGGAGAGTACCGGCCTGCCCACAGACGACACCAGCTGTGGCTGTAGTCTGGCACTGACGCGCGTGCCATTTCTGAAGGTGGGCGTGCGCTCCAGGCCGGCACAGGAGCGCCCGTCGCCCAGCAGAGAGGTGCCAGCGGGGCACAGGCACCTGAAGCTGCCCGGCACGTTGCGGCACTGGTGGGCACACGGGCTGGGCATCTGCAGGCACTCGTCAATGTCTGGAGGGGCAAGGAGACCCAGGCTGTAACACATTCACTAATATGTCTAGAGGGCCAAGGGGACCCAGGCTCTAACACCTTCACTAATATGTCTGGAGGGTCAAGGAAACCCAGGCTGTAACACCTTCACTATGTGTAGAGGGCCTAGGAGACCCAGGGTGTAACACCTTCACTAATATGTCTAGAGGGGCAAGGAGACCCAGGCTGTAACACCTTCACTAATATGTATAGAGGGTCAAGGAGACCCAGGCTGTAACACCTTCACTAATATGTCTAGAGGGGCAAGGAGACCCAGGCTGTAACACCTTCACTAATATGTCTGGAGGGCCAAGGAGACCCAGGCTGTAACACATTCACTAATATGAGCCAGCACCATAAACACAGTTCAGTCATGCCACTCTCGTCTGTAAGCTAAGTATTAGAACATACAGCAGAGTGCTATTTAACTATTATTTTTGGTGGGATAGTTCTGGCGGCTTCTGCTCATACACTACATATGTGTCTTTACAGCAATAACATGATGGCAAATATGTATGAGAAATGCAACCAACTACAATATACAATATACAATATACAATATACAACATTACACGTATACCTAATAATACCAGTAAAGGATAAGGGAAATGACTGACATGTACAACACAAACAGAAACATGTGGAGGGTGGGAGGTGTTCTGATGGGAACTCAGCAAGAGGCGGAAATGATGGGACTGCTTAAAAAGAAACATCCTTCATTCCCAGGGCCAATGAGTGGGTGTTGGTGTGTTGGCCATCATCAGCCGCCTGACAGCTGACGGCTTTGAGCGTGCAGACTCGACCGTGGCCTGTCCTGAGCGTAAGGCTGTGTGCGTGATGGTGTCTCACCCAGACATGGGAGACCCACCCCCTGGGAGCGGTAACCTCTGGGACACAAACAGCTGTACCCTCCGACCGTGTTCTTGCAGACCTGCGTGTAGCGGCACATGTGACTGCCGTCCTGGCACTCATTGACGTCTGAAAAGCAGATGCACATGACTAATCTGAAAGAGGTACGTGCAAAACACAGCCTTGCATCTGCAGATGGTTTGTGGTCTCAGGGTGATCTAATAGCAGGAGGTGGAGGAGAAGTGTAGCCTGCCATCCACTAACCGGTGCAGACGCCGTGCTCAGCCTTGGTCATGCCGGCTGGGCAGCTGTCAAAACACTGGTATCCTCCCTCTGTGTTACGGCACTCCTGGTGAGCTGGGCACACGCTTCTCGTACACTCATTGATGTCTGCAAAGACACGCCGCTCTGTTAGCATGCTATTTGTAGCCTTTAATTGTCCTTTACTGTAGCTACACTGCCTATGGAACGTCACTGACAACGTAATGGCTGATTGTGAACATACTGCCACATTCCTACAGTTGAGACAGTTTAGACTTTTACGTTAAGATGCATTGATAGAACTTTTTATTTACTTGTATTTAACCTTTAAATAACCATGTAGGCCGATCGAGAACACATTCTCATTAGCAACCTGGCCAAGACTAAGTGCAAATGTGCATGACAACATACAGTTACACATAAAATACACAACGAACAAATGTTTCATCAACTGTTGTCTGTTTTAAAGGTTTGCTCCTTGACTAATGTTTCATCCTAGCATCTCTTCTGCCACTGTCCCTGAGGTGTTTAATAATACCAAGGACTCTACAACATGATGGAAAAGTGTCACTCCATCACACTGACCAAGGCAGCGGTGTCCAGCGAGCTGGTAACCCGGGTGACAGACGCAGCGATAGGATCCCAGCGTGTTGAGGCACTGATGCTGGCATGGTGACAAAGAGGATTCCTGGCACTCATCCACATCTGCAACACACCATAGAATCAGTCCATCGGTGGGGGTGCACAGCTTCACAGGTGTCAGCTTCACAGTGAGTCAATGGGCTTGCCTTCACAGCTGGTTCCTGCGGTGCTGGGCTTGAACCCCGGGCCACAGCGGGCCTGGCAGCGGTACGTCCCTGCTGTGTTGACACACTGCTGGTTGTAGTGGCACATGTGGGAGCCCTGGGCACACTCATCCATGTCTGCAATATGACAGTACTGTATAGTGTGAAGCCACATAGAAATACCACATCGCCACTGCATTTCAGGTGGCACTCTCATTTGGCAACATACAGTACAGACATGGTTAAGTTAACAACACTGGGCCGTTACAGAGAGAGAGTCAGCAGCACCATGCTTATAGCCGAACTAATGATAACACCAAGGCGCAGCTCTGTCTGCAGACACACGGAGGCGCTCTGACCTTGGCAGGAGTTGGACTCTGTGGAGATGGAGTAGCCAGAGGGGCAGGCACAGGTGTAGCCCCCCATGATGTTGTTACATGTGTGGGAGCAGGGTGAATGGAGCGCACACTCGTCCTCGTCTGACGAAGACATTGAACGGTACGTTTTTACAGCATGCTTACAGTACAGTGTATTCCTGCAATAGTCATCTGAAATGTAAAGCACGGCTCCCTACCACCGCAGTAGGAGGCTGTGTCCACGACAAAACCTTTAGGGCATGTTTCTCCATCGCCGTCTACAGAGGGAGAGAAGAGAAGACCACGTTTACCGTTCAGGCCCCGGCAGGTCACATGATCCGCAGGCCACACAGCTGCTGCCCTGATCCACAGACCTGGTATGAGGAGACTGGCGGTCATGCGCACGTCCATGCTGAGCGTGAACACGCTGTATGCGCTGGTCACGCCAGACACCTTGAGCAGCTGCAGTAAGGGCCCCGTGCGCTCCTCCGGGCCCTCGTACACGACGGTGTGGTTACAGCGCAACACGGCGGGCATGGCCTGGGACGACCAGGAATACAGCTGCCCGCGGCCCGTCTGCACGTATGACTCGTCGAAATCCTGTGGGCGGAGAAAAGTCAGTAGGGCTCCCCTGCAGCTGCCAATGCTAGCGGTGTGTTACATGGTTGTCTATGGTTGGTCATCACATGTATACCTGGAGGCTGTGATGAGAGGTTGCTAGTGACGGAGGGACAAAGCCGTTGACTACGATGTCAATGAGTAATGCACCCTCTGAGTCCAGACCTCTGCAGACATGAGTCAAACGAAGGACCTCCCCTGGTTTAACATAGACACAAATATGCCATTATTTATATTCATATAAAATAAGAATCATTCAATTGGCATATTAAGAAGAAAAAAAGCATTTGAAGAGCATGTTCGTTAAAGGTATAGTCTGCTATTTCCAGCTAAATGTAAGCTAATACACTTTTTATCAAATTTAACAAATCTCTCCTTGCATTGCGCTATCTTTCTATTTTCTGTGTGTGTTGAAAAAATAATCTGATACTTCTACACAGCCCTGGCTCTGTAAATAGCAACATAAACAAAGTGGTGAACACCGCTTGTATCAACAAAGCCGTAGCGCTACGCTTTGCTTCACAATGCGTTTCGACGTGTGAGGCGCAGCCGAGTAGCGATACTGATTTGATTTGAGCTTGAAGTTAGCAAGAATAACTGACCCTGCCTTTAACGTTTCAAGTGTCAGTGAGAGGGAGCAAATGACATCTGGTGGTCACACTATGAACTAAAGCACCAAAGTACCACTCTTCAACCAAGTATGTGTAGCATGCTCACCGGTCTCAAACTCCATCTGAGACTCCTGTCTGAACAGGCCCTGGGTGAGAGAGTAGCCATTCCTGGCCACTCCACTCTGCAGAACAGCAGTCCAGTAGATCGGGGCAAACACAGACACCAAGACACGCAGCAACGGACCTGAAACAGTATGTACAGTACACAACAGATGTACTGTAAATGTACTGTAATGGTTCACATAATGAACTAAGAGCTTTGGCACTAAAAGCAAAACAGCCAATGTTTTTTAACGTTAGAATTACATTAGTTGCAGTTGACGTTGACTTTCAAATTGACCTCATTCTGCTGCTGTTGAGACAGAAAATCCCTGATCCAGACCAAACCTATCAAACTGTGTCGTATGGTGGGGAGACTGGAAGCCACTTGGAGCTGTGTGCTAATTAAGACTGGTGAGTGGTCAACATTTGGACTCTGCTCATGATTGCGTTGATGTTGTTAAAACTCAAACGAAACCACAGCAAATAAAAAAAAGCAAAATAAAAACTAAAATAATACATGAAACCATATATCTGTGGAAAGCAGCAGTGTGGAAACAAATTATTAGTCACATTTCTCCAACATAGTTTCCTCTTGTTTTGCCAGGGAATCTTTTAATTGCAAAACATAACTTGATCTCCTCTTCATTTTCCACACCCCTTCTCCTCCATGACCGAAGGGTGCTTAGTACACGGACTAATTAAATTCACATGGATTTCCTAGGATATCTATCTGAACAGAACACACGATAGATAGATAGACAGACAGACAGACAGACAGACAGACAGACAGATAGATAGATAGACAGACAGACAGACAGACAGACAGACAGATAGATAGACAGACAGACAGACAGACAGACAGATAGATAGATACAGTAGATAGACAGACAGTCAGATAGACAGACAGACAGACAGACAGATAGATAGATAGATACAGTAGATAGACAGATAGATGGACAGACAGACAGACGGACGGCCCTGTGAGCTGTAAAGCACAGCCCTGGGTGGCTGTGTTTCCTGCACTCACCCACGCTGGGGGGGATGTTGTCCAGGTGAGCCTGCAGAGTGCTGCTGCCTTCCACCTCGTTGTCTGTGATGTTGGCCTCGAGGAAGGACACGCCAAACTCATGGTCGTTCACCATGCCTATCAGGCTGCCCCGGGCCTTGCGTGGGCTCTCACCTTCAGCCACCACGGACATTGGTACAATATGTATTACCATTAGAGTGAAGGTGACCGGAACATTATTCATTATAATCATCATTTGTTAAGCCCCCATGAGAAACATAGTGGTATATCTACTGTGATACAGTATGCACCAGACTAGTCTTGCACTGTACTGTATGTTTATATATGATGTCAAATGATTCCTTACCTCAATAATATAATTCATATAATAACACATGTACAGTAGGTAATAATAAAATAGAACGTCTACAGTAATGCCTACAGCATGCTTAAACAGAATTGTATACAAAGACATTTGTGGCCAACAACAGTGATACAGCGTAACCTGACTACTGTAGCACAACTATGCTTGTAACAGAATGGGTATATGTCTGTTTGGGGAATATGTAGGCAGAGGGGTAGTGCGAGCCAATCGGGACGCAGGTGGGGCAAGGGCATGCGCCTTCTTGCATTTATACAGAAACAACCACACAGGTAATACTGGACACAAGTGAACGAGTGTCTGCTGTATCTACTGTCTGCTAAATGGACGGACCGTTAAATGCCTTATGACATTTACATCTGTCTTAGGAGTGCAGAAGGCTCATAAAGTCAATACCTGGGCAGAGGCCAACTTGACATGTCCTCGAGTCCACACTGGGACCCTCGCATGTCCGTCCCCCATTGGCTGGCTCTGGGCTATTGCATAACCGGGTTCTTTCTTGGAAACCACGTCCGCACGTGCCGCTGCAAGGACCCCACTCCTCCCAGTTAGAGTAGCCTCCGTTTACTGAGGACGGGGGTGGGAGAGAGAGAGAGCGAGGGAGAGAGAGAGCGAGAGAGAGAGAAAGAGAGAGAGAGGCAACCGCAAAAATCTGTGTTCAGAATTGTATGTTCAGCTCAATTCATTTTAAAAACACGGGTGTGAAACAAACCAACCCTGGTTTATTGAAGCATCTCACCCCAATAGAAATAAAACTGAATAACATCAAAACTGCAGCCAGAGGAAAATATTATGCATAAAGTCTTGCTTGTGTGCACTGTGGTGTGTACTGTATTAAGCTCACTCACTCTGGACTGTAAGGGTGATGGTTCTGTCAGCCACACCTGCCTCACTCTCTGCCACACATTGGTACTGCCCTGCGTCTCCGGCCTGCCAACACAAACGCAGGGCACAGTTTACAGCTGAAGTCCTAACTAACTGCAAAATAAACATGTTGATTTATTAACAACGGCAACAATGCCATCCTCGTGATCATTCTTTTTTGAATGCATGTGGGTCAGACTTCCTGGTAATAGGAAATATTATTACGTTGAATACGTTAAATAAGGAACATAGCTAAAGCTGAATGTACATACACAAACCAATCACATCATAAACACACGCACAGAAAAGCCTTTAAAAACGAGCTCTTAAACAAAACTCATTAGGATTAATTCCACCAAACTGCTTGTGACTATGACTATGACTGTGACTATGGGAACAGAGAGAGGACATTTCCCAGTAGGGCCTCTCCTCCGTCTGTGAGACAGCCTTAGCAAGGTGTCGATTTGAAGGAGTCAGGGAGCATGCAGCTCTGTGCATAATGCTGCTAGT
>JAODUK010012004.1:0-33023 GCA_027564635.1 Typhlichthys eigenmanni | reverse complement strand
ACATAGTGTAAAGTGTGTGTGTGCTGTACATAGTGTATAGTGTGTGTGTGTGCTGTACATAGTGTATAGTGTGTGTGTGATGTACATAGTGTATAGTGTGTGTGCTGTACAGCACATGGCTAGTGCTTGTTCTTCACCTGTATGAGCCGGTCTGCTGGCTGCTGGTGTCTAGCGGAGCACCGTTTCGTTTCCATGTTACTTGAGGAGCAGGCACACCCGTGGTCTCACAGCTAAGTAAAGCTCTAGCCCCGGTAGTTATGGTAATGTTAAATGGACCGGGGCTGATGGTAGGACCCACTAACAGAAAACACAAAGGACACGTTTATAAAATACTGAAGACACACGGGGGTGGGGGTGTAATTCTCAATGAGGTAGTCACCAAACACTCGCAGGTCCATTCCCCTGTGGTCTGAGCCAGCCTGGTTGGATACGGTGCAGTAGAACCGGCCTGCGTCACTTATCTGAACTCCATGTAAGCGCAGCGTGCCTTCTGAGAGCAGAGTGTATCTGTATTGCATACACAATACAAAAATGTAAATTATTACTTGATAAAATATTGTTTTATTTATTGTACATTCACAATGTAAATGCGTTTATTTGATTATCAAAACATAAACGTAGAGTAAAAGAAGCATGCGGTCAAGATGAAGAGACCACCAAGAACAAGATGACCTACTTGTTGTTATCATAAGTCAGAGGGAAGCCATCTTTCCTCCACAGCACTGTGGGTGAGACGTCCACTTCAACCTCACAAGGTAGAACTGCATCCTGGCCCACATGTGCTGTTATCACTGAGCTGCTCTCCTTGATTACGGGTGGCACTACACAACAGGGTTATGACATCATCACTCACTGTAACCACACAGGCTGCCTTTGTGCAGCACACAGTGTTGGATGCAGCTCAGGTAGACTTACAGAGAATTTCCACGGTGAAGAAGAGGCTGGTGCTCCCTGCCATGTTGGTGACCACACAGCTGTACTGACCGCTGTCCTCTGGCCCCACATCCTGTACCTCCAGGTACTGGCCTCCTGCCAGCCGCTGGATACGACCGCCCAGCTGTCACCAGGGTGATAGAGTCAGTCAACATCAAGTCAGACAAGGCCAAGCCTCCTGGCTCCTTTCCTACCTGCAGTTTGGCTTCGTCCTTGTACCACTCGATCTCTGGTATGGGGTCACTGTCGGCCAGGCACTCCAAGGTGAGATGTCCTGTAGATGGCACTGTGACTGTTCTCACATCGCCAGAGCCCTGGACAGTTGGTGGGACTAAAACAAAGATTAAGGGGAGACTTGACTTCAGTCAGGTTCTATATATCATTATATATATCATTCTATATATCTTCTATATATCTTCTATATATCATTATATATATCATTCTATATATCTTCTATATATCTTCTATATATCATTATATATATCATTATATATATCTTCTATATATCTTCTATATATCATTCTATATATCATTCTATATATCTTCTATATATCTTCTATATATCATTATATATATCATTCTATATATCATTCTATATATCTTCTATATATCATTCTATATATCATTCTATATATCATTAAGTAAGATTATTTTTTCAGCACGCACAGAGAAGGTAAGATAGGGAAATGCGAGGAGATATTTGGTGAATTTGACAGAAAAAGGTATTAGCTTACAATTGCTCTCTATACCTTTAAGTGTAGATTTAGTCTAGCATCACAATAAACTAATAACATACAGTACTTATTAGCATACCACACAGTACATGAGATATGGCTCATAACATCTAGACATGTGAGTTCAATGTCAACGGTAAGGTCAAGGGTTAATGAGTGGGCCCACCAGAGAGGATAGGCAAATAGTTAGTACAGTAACTATCACCATTATAATAGGAGTAACCTTGTGATTAACTTGTGATAGCAGCAGTCTTTTCACTCTCAAACTATATCTTTAAATAATCCAGAATCCCTTGAGTTTAAATGTATAACAGGCTAAATAGTATAATACCACACACACACCTACACACACACACGCAGACACACGCACACACACACAGCCTAGAGAAAGATTGAAGTTGCTAGTTCAAGAGCACACAGAGGAGAGAGGAGGGGCTGAGACAGACACGAGGCAGTTCTTCAGTGAGGAATATGAACAGTAAAGTGGAAACAGCCTGTGTCACCTTGGACTCGGACCCAGTGGTTCCGTCCATCCTCTCCGGCAGGGCTGCTGGCCAGACATGTGTATAGACCTGCATCCTCCACCTTTAAAGAGACAGCATCAATCATCCTGAGTGGCACAAGGCACCACAAGACTGGCTTCTGTTTTCACATGTACCAATGAGCTTAGAGCTTCATTTCTAGCTAGGTTAGTCAGATCTGCTTTGCCCTGCCATCTTCTATTATGCATATGAGTGTAAGTGACCTTTTACATCATAAATGTATGCAAAAAGTAAATCAACATCATAATTATCAGTCATTTTGAAATATAAATCATATTTATAATTGCTAATAATAATAATAATAATAGAGAATAAATAATACTCTAGTTTGTCAATCACCTGCACTTTGCTAATCCTGACAAAATGTCCATCTTGCTGTACGATGTCAGTTCCCTCCAAAGGGCGGCCGTCCTTCAGCCAGCTGAGGGTGGGAGGTGGGACCCCCAGGGCGGAACACTCCAGCTCCAGGGGACTGTTAACCGCCAGGGTGAGCTCCTCTGGGGAGCTGGAGCTGGACACCAGCGGAGGCTCTGCATTACAAAGTGTTGCATTACACATACATACACACACACACACAGTATATCTTACAGATCCCAGTGGTGGAATTACTGTTTGACTTCAATTGAATTATGTGTCCTTGTGCGCGGACGATTTATAAACAAGAACTTTTTCAAGTACAGTACTTTTACTCTCTTTGAAGGTTTAACCGTTATATCCACTAGGGGGCAGGGCAGGAACATAAATGTTACATTAAGTGGCATTCACACTACCAGCGGCAACAGCTGCACCCAGGCACGCCATGTGTTATGCTCATACTAGAACCCTTGCTAAGGTGAAGCACAGTGTGTACAGGCATTAGTACAGTACCTAGCACAGTGAGGTTGAAGCTCTTGGTGCTGCTGCCGGCCTGGTTACTGGCCACACAGCTGTACAGGCCTGCGTCCGCGGTGGCCACTTCAGGCAGCTGCAGCCTCGTCTCCTGCCCATCCAGCAGCAGGTTGCGGTGCAGGGACAGCGGCTGGCCGTCTTTCATCCACGTGAGCGTGGGAGGGGGCACGCCCCGAGCCTCGCAGGTCAGCGTCACCAGGGAACCCCGGACCACTGTGACGGGCTCCACTGGTTCAACGTGGTCCACGGCTGGCGGCTCTGCAGAGCGGACCCACACACACACACACACCTCATTATGTGCAGTAAGGCTATGACAACCACTGTTCCTCTAGCATTCTTGTATTCACACTGTGTATCTAGCGTTCCGTGTCATTCAAGTGGTATCTAACCACACTGTAAGTGACTACGACTCAGCAGTACTAGTATTCAGAGACAGGGTACCTTGGACCTGCACATCATAGCTGAGCTCAGCGAGACCAGCTCGACTACGTGCCACGCACGTGTAGACTCCAGAGTCTGACAGCTGGACTGGGGAAATCCTAAATGTTATGAAGGAAGACACAGTTGGACAGTGTGTAAAGCATCAGCTACAACAGCGGGTGTGAACGTAGGGGTCAGCACCACACACAAACAGGGTTTTTTGAGAGGGTTTTCAGAAGTAAAAAACAAATTAAAAAAGCATGTTAGATGACCAAGCAATAAAACAGTTGCAACAGTGCCATCTACAGGTTAAACCAGAGTATTGGAATTGCTTTATCGGCGAAAGTGCTCTAGTATATCTGTATATGTGCTGTCCTATAATTTGATTGATTGTTTGAACCCCCGTTCCCCACACACACACCTTAAAGGTTTGAATAATCTTAAGAATAAATAAAACAAGCTGACCAGACCAAAACGTACTTTGTGAATGTCCTTTGGTGATTGTTTACAGTCTGTGCATCCTATTGGGCATAGACCTCTGGCTCATTATAAAACTATCGGACAGCCTTTAACCAATCTGCTTGTATCACCTAATCTACTTGCTCTACCACCCTTTCAAATCAAACGCTTGACGTCAACGTCATCGCACTTAGCCGCGCCCGCTGGTCGCTGATTGGCCCGCCACCCAGATGGACTGTGCCAACATTAACGCGAGCGAGCAGGTTTTCCACACTGCAGTACAATCAAAGCAAACGTTTAGCTGAGAGAGCAACAGCCATGCTAACGCAGAGTGTCACGTAAACACGCGTGCCTCCAACTGACCGAAGCACAGCATCTGCAGAGAGGAGGCGTATGCGGGGAGACAGCAGGAGGGGTCGCCCGTTCTTCAGCCAGCTGACCTGGGGCGGAGGGACGCCCTCTGCTTGGCACTCCAGGGTGACTACACTGTCCTGGGTGGTCTGCACCTCTCTGGGGACTGTGGTCTCTCCAGAGATAGATGGAGGAACTGTGGGTTAGATCACAACAGAAGAACTTCAAGCAGCTAAATCAGATCGTAGCGGTGCAGCGATGTACCACATGACCCTGTCCACCACTGACCTAGCACAAAGAGGGTGTAGATCTTGCTCTCCTGCCCGGCAGGGCTGAAGGCCAGACAGGTGTACGTCCCAGAATCCTCAGGGCTCAGCCTCAGAAGCGTTAACGTGCTGCCATCTGGGGTAATGCTGCCAAGCGTCCCATAGGTTTACAATTACGTACCAGCACGCACGCATACATTGATAGGAACTACATGGAGAGAGACTTACCCTGTGTGTCTCATGCATACATTAGTACAGGAATACATGGAGAGACTTACTCTGTGTGTCTCACACATACGTTAGTACAGGAATACATGGAGATAGACTTACCCTGTGTGTCTCATGCATACATTAGTACAGGAATACATGGAATGTGTGTGTGTGTGTGTGTGTGTGTGTGTGTGTGTGTGGAGAGAGACTTACTCTGTGTGCTGTGTGTCAGACCCCTCCAGGGTCACCCCGTTCTTCAGCCAGCTGAGGCGGGGCGGGGGGATCCCGGTGGCTCGACACTCCAGAGTCAGCTCCTCTCCCATCGGAGCGCTCAGGTCAGACGAGTGGCCAGAGTCCAGGATGGTAGGAGACACTACAACACATACGCGCACACACGCACGCACACACACACACACACGCACGCACGCATGCACACGCACACACACACACACACACACACACACACAGAGCGTGTTTATTAAAAAGTATACTCCTCAATTGTGTTTTCACCCACAAAGGCTGGATAAATGCTGGTTTGGAGAGTATCCAGAGAGTCTGTAGCTACTGTACAGTAGCACTGATGCAGTAACAAACACACATCTTTACCCTGCACAGTTAGAGAGTAGTCCCTCTGTGTTACTCCCTTGCTGTTCTTGGCCACACAGGTGTACTTGCCAGCATGAGACAGAGTGACAGGCCCCAGCTCTAGCCTGTTCCCAAGTACTGACCACTGCCACTGCAGGCTGCTCTCTGCACACACACACACACACACACACACACACACACACACACACACACACACACAGTACACCGTTACACCAACAGCACACTCAATCATTAGTTCAAGTCATTCCGGTTCCACGTTGTTACCAATAGGGGTGCCATCCTTTAGCCAGGTGATGCTGGGCACAGGGACCCCCGAGGCCTCACACAGCAGGGTAAGACGAGAGCCCAGCGTCTGGGTCAGGGACTCCTGGACAGGCCCGTCCAGGACAGGGGGGACTGTGGTGGAATAGAGGGATTATAACACGGCGTGTGGCGGCTAACTGTCCTACGCGTGACCACGGTACTGTAGAGGGCACGTCTCACCATGAACGGTCAGCCTGAACGTCCTGTCCACCTGCCCTGCCACGTTAGACACCTTGCAGGTGTAGGTACCACTGTCCGCCACCTGTCAAGGTCAAGGTCAAGGTCAAGGACATATTTTTTTCCCCAGAAGGGTCATTTGTTTCCCAGCCAGCAGCAGTTATTATGACAACAAGTGACAAGAAAAAAAGAAGGGATTAAAATGAAAAAAATGGAAAAAAGGGTTCTTCTCAATAACATGAACAACATATATTTTAATCTATCTTGGCAGATAGAACGACCAGATAGAGGCAACCCGAACTCATCCTGCATCAGCCTGGACTGACTTGACCTTCTTTAGAGGTCATTTAAAATTGTACCTGCATTATCACTGTACACGCCTATAGGCCAGACAGTACATGGTCCGCAGCTAGCATCATTCACACAGGTTACACCGTGGAACACTGTGGGCTGGTTCTACCCACCTGCGCCTCTATGATCTCCAGCTGGTGCCCATCCACCTTCAGGCCGCTCCCGGGCGCTAGCTGCAGTCCGTTCCTGTACCACGTCACCTCAGGCAGGGGGACGCCGCGGGCCTCGCACCGCAGCGTGACGGAGGAGCCCGCCAGTGGGGTCAGAGGCTCCGGGTCCACTGGCGGACGATGCCTCAGAGAGGGAGGGACTGGAGGTGACACATAACATGGTAACCTATAGTATAGTATTGGCTAGGTGCAGTTAGCGTGTATCATTAGCCATTAACGGTGTACAGTGATGGCGTAGTAAGTGAATGAGTGGGACAGGAGGAGTCGGTGTGCTTGTGTGTCCTCCTACCGTAAACGCTGAGCAGGATGCTCTTCTGGTCCTGGCCAGCTGCATTGGTGGCCGTGCACACGTACTGCCCGCTGTCCTCCACTCTAGCCCGCGGCAACTGCAGCATCTGGCCACCTGCGTGTCAAAACACAGGGAACGGCATTGCACTATGGGTGCTGTAGTCCAATGAATACAATGTGTGCTGCAGTGAAATGTTCCCTTGCTTCCTGACTGGCAGACATCAGAACCATAGTTACCTTAGTAACCCATGTTGTGTTCTGCTCATAGGACGTAGCACAAGATTGTTCAGAGGGGATTGTTCATGTTTGTGTGTGTGTGTGTCATACGACATCTGACCTGGTAAGATGTGTATTCCAGAGCTGAAGTGGAGCAGCTGCCCGTCTCTGGTCCAGGTGATCTCTGGAGGAGGGTATGCCTGGACGTCACAGAGCAGGGACACCATGTGACCCTCATGCACACTCACCTCCTCTTCCCCCTGGCCAGTTATCTGGGGGGGAACTGGGGCAGAGGGCAACTGTGTTATTACACTCCTACCGGCTACAAGGCAGCGAGTCTGCCCTATCATATAACACTCACTCTTTACATGCAATATCTCTTAGTCTCTTTTTACAGCGTTATTGGATTGCTTTCTGTCCCTGCAGGGTAAAATAGCATGTTTCACACATCCTACTTAGGAGCAGTTGGCAGTCAACTGTGCCCGGGGACTAAAACAGTTCTAATGGCAGTGCCTTGGTCAAGGGCAATGGCAGGAATATTAACAAAACATCAATATTTTTGTCTGTGAGAAGCCAGGCCCCCACAGGAGACCCATGTAGAGACCAAGGCAGGACATGTGAACCGTACACAGATCACCATAGTCGTCTGCGGTCGGGTGAGCTCAAACCCTGGACTTTGTTGCTGTAGTAACAACACTAAACAGATAATAACGCTTCATTAGCATTGTTGTTTGTTTGTCCTTCTCTCACCTTGCACGGTGAGACTGAAGAGTTTCTCCAGCGTCCCGAGTTTGTTTTCGGCCACACAGACGTACCCAGCCATGTCAGACACCTGGACACTGAGCAGCTGCAGGACACAGGTTTCAACAGGCTGTGAGTTAGCGTCCTCACAACGCGGCGGTCTGTGACGGTACCGTCCCACTGACCTGCAGCTGTGTGCCGTCCTCGCTGACGTGGCGACGGGCGTCTGGGTGCACCGGCTCTCCGTCCCTCAGCCAGGAGACGGAGGGTACTGGGTGACCGGTCACGTCACAGTGGAGCACCACAGTGCTGTTGACCACCGCTCCTATCTCCTCCATGAAGCCCTCTGGCGCCCCCCTGGCCACAGGCGGGACTGCGTGTAGGGAAATTACACAGGTGAATCTACAGTAGCAGTGACCTCTCAATGGATCTTCTATTGTCGACGTTCCACACTGTATACTTGACTCACTAAATTGTATGAAAGCTATTCAGTTAGCGCAATGCCAGTTACCTAACACTTCCAGGTCAAAGTGCATTCGGTCCTCCCCTGCCTCGTTCACAGCTTGGCATGTATATTTTCCTGCATCTTCCTCCTGCACCCGGGGGATCTGCAGCACCTGTCCACCTGAAGGGATAGCTCTGTTACTCCTCTGTGTGTGGTGAATGTATAGCAGCGTATGCTACAGTAGGTTACACTGACTCTTTTATAAACAGGTACTATCCCTGTTCTGTTTTTCAGTCCCCAAGCCTTTTCTAAAAACGTTTTGGAGCAATTTCATGAGTTTAATTAACAAATATAACAAGTATTTGTGTTTTTAATATATAAATACATTAATTAATAACATTATATAATGTAACACACTGCAACCCTAATGGATAAGTGGTAAAGATGATGGATGAATAAATAAATATATTAACTTAACTTTGACTGCATTTGAAATTAGCCTTCCTTGACTGATGTATTATTTATGTAGTCAGAATCAAGCAACATACAGTAACCACTGTTTAAATCCTAAAGCACCAGCGCATGTATTCATCCTGCACTATAGTATGCCCTCACCTGGCAACAGTACCACTCCGTCGGCGGCGGTGAGTTTGCGTCCGTCTCTGTACCAGCTAAGCTTGGGTGGGGGTATGGCGTTGCTCTCGCAGGAGAGGGTGACGGCATGGCCGAGGACCACCTCTGTCTTTTTAGTCATCTCATCGCCGGGGTCATCTTCGTGCTCGCCGAGACCCCAGGCAGCCTCCCTGTGGTTCACCCGGTCGAAGACCGGAGGAACTGCCGACAACGAAATTCACATTTACTTCCGTTTACTAAACTCATACTACACTAGTAAACTAGGCTAGTAGTGAGCGCGGATGCTGTGTACAGTACGCACTGTGAACGGTGATATGAAAGTCTCTCTTGTCCTCTCCGGCTGTGTTAGTCACCACGCAGGTGTACTGACCCTCGTCAGACAGTGTGACATTCTCTATGTGTAGGAGGTGGCCTCTGGCTCCAACGCCAGCGTGCTCGCTTCCACTCAGCAACTAGACCATGAATGACAGCGTCAGTGATTTTCTCTCTTCTGAGGCTTACATTGTAAACACACTATTTTACTTTGCTCTCGGGATTGCAACCGTTTTCTGTATTAACGGGTGAATCTGCTAGTCAGACTCACACACCCACCTGTCCGTCTTTGAACCACTGGGTTGTGGGTTCAGGAAAGCCCTTGGCAAGGCAGGATAGACTTATGGTGCCGTTGATGCGTACTTTCTCTTTCCGCCCAACGAAAGACAGGGTTGTAGAGTCTCCCTCTATCTGTGGTGGGACTGGTAAACAAAGAAGAAAACCCCTTAATAGCATAATAGCATTATAGCTAAAACAGATATTGACAGTATTATTAGTAGAGCTGCCCCCTGAAAGTCATGTGACCTGTCGACTGAGATTCTTCAAGTCGAGCAGCCGTGTTAACATATAGCATAACAGATATAACTTACAAAACTGGATACAATTTATCAATAAGACGTCATCGGATGCCAGTTAAGTAATACATATACAAATATATAAATATATATTTAATAATAAAAATAAATTATGCCAGTGGATTGTATGATTGCCATAGTCTAACCTAGGCTAATGACACCGAAACAAAGCAAATTAATGAATGTCCAGTTTATCAGCCAAATCCGATCCCGAGTCTCGCGCAGCCCTGATTATTAGTGGTATCTATGAAGACTTGCACATCTGCCATCACTTTGACATACAGCACAATGTACTGTAAGTACAGTGGTGTGTAACACATCACATACAGCCTGATCAGGCTCCTACCCAGCACGGTGAGGGAGTAGTGCTTGAGGGCGCTGCCCGCCAGGTTGGTGGCGCGGCAGGTGTAGCGGCCTGCGCTGTCTCCCTGGGCCGAGCCCAGCCGCAGCGCCTGGCCTCCCGAGGTGTAGGTCAGCTGGGCGCTGGACACGATGGGCTGGCCATCCTTTAGCCACGTGATGCCGGGCGCAGGGGAGCCCTCCACCTCACAGGGCAACGCTGTGGAGAAGCCCAGCACCACCGACACCTCAGAGGTCCCCCCCGGGCCCCGTATGGTAGGGGGCGCTAGAGAGAAAGAGAGGGGGAGAGAGATGGGGAGAGAGAGAGAGAGAGAAAGAGACAGAGGTCATGTTCTTAAGGCCTTTCTAGATTATAGGAGACCAACACATACTGTATATGTGACGTTGCTAATGATGGCCAACCTTGTACAGTGAGTCTGAACTGCCGCATCTGTGTGCCAGCGTTGTTACTGGCCAGACACTGGTAGAGTCCTTGGTCCCTCAGTCTCACCATCTTCACCTTCAGAACCTGACCGTCCTCCAGAAACTCCACATGGGGGTCTCCGTCACGGGACAGGATCCTGGGGCCCGACGGGAAGGAGAGGATTGGTTTAGGGTTGGGCCGATAGACGATGCCGTCATCCATCAGGATCACCTTCTCTTCCCCTCTCTCTCAAATACGCACGCACGCAGGCGTGGACACATACAGTATTGGAGGATGCAATACGCTCCTGGCTGTCAATCATATGCGTAATGCACATCTATCACACATCTCTCTTAGCCTGCATCTGGCAATGCAATCAATGTATTATGCTAACGTAATGCTAACAGCAAAAACTACAAACTAAACCGCTCGTGCTCACTCACTTATTTTGCTGTAGCCTACCATGGCGGTTGTTGGACTGTTTTGGTAGGGTCAGATGCGTGTTATGGCAACTCCGCGGATGCACCCGCACTGCACCATCGTCGTCTGTCCATCTGTTGCGCAAATTCTAAGAATGACGCGACTCCTGCACACCACTTCAGAAGTGTCCTCTTTCATTAGGTAGGCATAAACTACAAGTATGCAGCTGCCAGACAGGCAAAGTGGTACCTTTTACCCACTACATTTGCTACCGCTGCCAGGTTGAGTAGGGAAGGATGGGCATAAAAATTTACTGTAGGCCTATAGTCATTAATTTATTACTACTTCAGTTTTATAGATAGTCATAAATGTATATTGCAGAACACCCCCCTTCCCCTCCCCCCCCGATGACAGCGTTATCCATCTCGATGTTTCACTGTAGAAGTCGTATGAATGTGGCTCCAGCAATGACCCTGAAAAATTGTTTTTCTTTGTTGGTCCCCATAGTAAGAGTAGGTAGAGCACTATTATCCTGACAAAGTTCACATCACTCACGAGTTACATTGTGGTTGTGTGACTGAACATGTTGTCATGAACACTGAGTTACAGTACGTTAATGGCTGCTAGTGTAAAAAGGTGCCTTCCCCATAAACAGAGTGACAGAGTACATGGCTTAGCCTCTTACTCTCCGTCGCGGCTCCACTCCACTCTGGGCGCCGGCCGTCCGCTGACCCGACACTGGAACAGCACCTCCTGGCCCGACACCACGGCAACCTCCTGCAGCCTGGACCCTCCCGAGATCACCGGCGGAGCTGTGGCATAACAAAACAAGTTACGCCGCAGTTACGCTAGATCATCATCTTTATTGGGAGGATCTTTAAGCGCCTACCTTGCACGACTATGTGATATTCTCTCCGAGCCTTCCCAGCTGAGTTGTGGGCCGAGCAGGTAAACTGGCCTGCGTGCTCCATCTGTACCCTGTAGATTCTCAAAAGTCTATTCCCGTTCTGCAGATACACCCCATGACTGTCCACCTAAAGTCAAGCCCATCAGTTATTTTTTAGCAATATATTGTAATTATCTTGGTGACCACTTGACGGCACTGTACAGCTACAGTACATATCGGCTTGTATATTATTGAGGGATGCGGGGTGACTAACTCACCGGATGGCCATCTTTAGTCCAAGTGATGAATGGAGAGGGAATGCCAAAGGCATCGCAGCCGAGAGTGAGTGGCTGCTTCAGGGTGACAGTGAGGTTCTGTGGCTGCCCATCATCTTGGATCTCAGGGGGAACTGAACACAAACAAAGATGACGTGAAAATACGCGCTGACTTGCAACAGGACACTGCAATCGCAGTCACTTTGCAGCCATTGCTGTTGAAGAAAAAACTAATGATTTTCACCATTGACTTTCAACCTGGTCTTCCTCTCGGCAGAGCCTGCGTCATTGCTCGCCACACACTTGAAGTCCCCGCTGTGGCTGGCAGACGCTGAGCTGATCACAAGAGCGCCGTCCCGTGTCAGCGAGAGCTGTGATTGGTCCGGCTGTATCTCCAGGCCGTTTTTGAACCAGCGCACCTTGGGAGGCGGTGCTCCTGCAGGTGTAGGGAGAAACGGGGTGATGAATCAGAGTAGTATTCATGTGAAAAAATGAGCTGTATTGATCGCGTCTGACAGAAAGAAAAGGCGCCTTCGTAACTCTCTCTCCCTCGCTTCTCTAAGAGAGAACACAATGGGCAGGCAGCCCAGACGGAGGGGAAAAAAGCAGGCTCTTCTACATTTATCTGTTGGACAAGAGTAAATCTTGCCAAAATGGTTAGAGAGCCTCTGTCGTCCCGCAAAGCATCAGCCTTCAAGGGCGTGTACAAGAGCAAAACAATATATTGCGCAGATGTCAGATGCAAAGAACCACCATCACGATTTACTGCCTTAGTCTTAAGAGTCTTTAAGAGTGGGATTTGTGCAGAAAGATGACTAGTGATTGGCTAACAGTTCAAAGGCATGCTGGGCCTAAAACAGATGTCTTGGGTGTGAGTCAAATGTTGGACTAGTAATGAGGTACAGTAAGTGAATGGAACAGAATGAAAGTAAGGTGTGTGAAGTGTCAACCTGTTATGGCAAGTTGTATTGTGCTAATGCTGCGTTCGACATTAGTCGGAGGTGGGAGGTCGTAACTGGGAAACGCATCACTTACGCCTTCCATGCGTTCCAGTTGGTGTGAAGTCGAAGTCAGAAAACATGGACGCCTCTTTTGTTGCATACAGAATTGTGAACTATTCACAATCCTGTGATGTCTTTAACATTGTTGACTGTAGTCATTAAAAACGCTAATAACTACATAACAAGTTTATAACAACACATTTTAAAGTTACAGCTTTATATACCCAAATTAATAATAATGAATAACTAAATCTAGTTATTATATCAAGCAAAATGTATTAAAAATAATTATATGTTTAAAAAAAAACTGTATTATAACGTAATTTTCTTACATTTGACGGTGTGGGCAGCCATGCAACTATAATGTCAAGTCGAAACTCAGTTTTGAGAAACCTTCTCCAAGTTTCCGACATGAAAATCCGAGTTGAGGGGGCATGTCGAAAGTCAGAACCTCTACTGCATACAAGTGACTCAAATGTCTATTTACAGAGGTGTTACGCACCAAACCCGGTAGAGGAAGCTTTTGGAAACCATATACACCATTCATCCTCCAATATAAAATAAAATACAGCAGTGGTGATGCTATCCTCCGTTCCCTCATTTACCTTTGCAAACATGTGTTTACAGTTTGGGAAAACATAAATCAATATCATTATCTCATAGCTGGGAGGAAATGCGTGCATATGTTCTGTTTTAGATGTTCACAGGTCTCATTAGTGGACTCAATCAAAGATGATCTACTCCATGTGGTTCCCAAAATAATTAGCTCAACCAAACACATTAACAATGTCCTCATGCCAGAGTCTACCTCCCTCATGCCACACACATGCGGTAGGGTATCCAACACCCAATGAGGAAATCCTAATTTCCCAGTGATAGCTGCTTCTCCCGGTTGCCAGAAACTCCAGGTACGCACTCAACCTGCCAGCCAGTCTCCCAGCCAGACTGCCTGTCTGCATGCCTATCTTGGCCAGAGGGAGCCCATGCAGAGCCCTTCCACTTCCTGCCTGCTCTGCATGGTGCACCCCAGACATCTCTGTCCATTATCTGCCAGCAACGGCTTGTAATTAGGAGTCCTCTCCCAGCAGGCCCGGCCGCAGAAGAAAGCAGATGTGGCTTACTGAGGCAGCGGGCAGAATAATGTTCCAGCTGTTGCCTCGCATTAGTCCGAGCCTTCACCTTCTCAAACGCAGCCTGTTGCCATGGCACAGCCCCATACAAACAACACCTACATATTTACATGGCCTGTCATAGCGAGAATGCACACAACCACTTATAGGTAGGTACACTCCCCCACAACCCCAAATTTTCCATGCCAGCAACTGTGCATGGAAAGGCACATGGCTGTGGGTAGAGGGGTAAAGCAGCTAGGGAAACCAAACGGGGAGCGCTAGATACAGTTGGAGCGCACGCCACTCAGCAAAGTCCAAGTTTCAAACCAAAACCACAATATTCTTTATGCCCTTGTTTCAAACACAAATCGAGCATAGTGTCTTCAAACAAACACACCTTGTTGAATGTACTGTAGGTGCACAAACTCCTGCGTATGCTAAAAATCATGTTTCGATAATAGTGAGATCTCCTCCAAGTGCACGGTAAAATAGAAATAAAAAATAAAAATAAACTAAACTAAACAAATGAACAAACGGGAGTGTGTCTGATTGCTGCCACAATACAATATTCAGTAAGTGCTAAGCTATTGTGTATATGGTATTTTTCCAGTTTGAGAACAGGGCCCTGAATTGACAATGCAAAATACACGTCTTTCCGATATTTTCCGGTAGAATATTCTGTCGCAGTAAAGAAAGAACGAAATAAAGATAGATAAATAGACGGATGGATGGATGGATAGAAAGAAAGAAAAGTGTTATAAAAAAGAGAAACACGTCACACATTTCTAAATGCCAGCTCTTTCAAGGTCCTATCCTTGTCTGTGTTTGAGGCTGACTCATCCCTGAATCATGTCCTACCTGCAGCAGGGCAGGGGATGAGGACCTTGCTGTTTGCTATTCTCTCCATAATGGCATCGCCTGGCTCGGCAAAGGACGGGGCCTCTGTGAAAACAGATATAGGGACGTTAAGGTCAAAGGTGTGAACTGTTAGGATTCATACAAATAAGCATAGGCAGTGAAGAATCAAAAATAGTATCAGTAAAATACTATTATATACTTATATTTACACAGCAACAACAGCAACAACATGAAGCTAACCAATAGTGAAAAGGTTCATCTGTGATGTTAAGCAGCAGTGACAACCTATTTTCAGTCACTATGGAACCTGACATCCTGCCCTGCCCTCGTTAATGTTAATCAGACTTAATCGGACTAATCCATCTTAATCGGAATGACCTTTGTGAGTCACAAAGCCCCTCGAGTGACCTCTAACATCCACATCCAGACACGATCTCTTTGAACGACTGCTTGTCCTGCTCTGACCCACTACTTCATGATAGTCTAAAGGCCACAGCAGAAACCTGAAGCTAGGACACAGCACTTCATGTTAAACGGACATGTACTGTAGGCTACTGTACTGGGATAAGGTCACTGAAAAACGTTAGTACATTGACTCATATGCTGTACTGCAGAATTATCCCTGGGATGAGCGGCAGGTCCACAATGACGATATTCACCAAGAACCTCCAGCTTTATTTCCAGGATGTCCTGTCCGGCGCTGTTCTTGGCCACGCACCGGTAGGTGCCCTGGTCGGCAGGGGTGACCCGCTGGATCCTGAGAGCTGCACTATCCCTGCCCCCGACAGGACGTCCATTGTGGAACCAAGTGACCTCCGGCCTGGGCTCCCCCTGGACCACACAGGGCAGTGTCACCGCTTGGCCGACCAGGGCTTTGAGCAGGGACGGTGCGACCTGAATCCTAGGCTTAGCTGGAGGCAAACACAAGCCATGCGTGCACGTGTCATATCTGTACCCCTAGTTTAACGTACATATCTTACTGAAGTTATGCATCCTAGCAGACTCTATGTTTCTTAACCGGTCTGCCTTGTGGAATTACCTTGAATGTGTAAATTGTAGCTCAGGGACACGTTTCCTGCTGGGTTTGCTGCAGTGCAGGTGTACAGTTTACTATCAATCAGACGCACATCGGTGATCTTCAAGGAGCCTGAAGGCAAAACAGTAAACCTGGGGAGAGACATTACACTTTAGGAGTCAGTGGAGATTTAAAGCCTTGTGTTTTTAAGATTATAGCCATGATCCGACCTGATAGTGACCTTATCTGATGCACCATTACACATAGATCTGCTCTAATGTAATGTATCAACACTAACTGCCAAGGAAATCGGTTATGTCACAAAGTGGAGATGCAATGTTTGCCATGTTAATCGAATAGTTTCTTCATCGTTGCTGGCTAGGATTCCTTGAGTGTGTTATGCAAGATGTTGCCTGATAACGAAGTAGCAGTTTCTGGCTGATAAAAAAGAATTGTGTTGTAAAACTCACATATGGAAAACAATTATCTAGTGAAAATAGAGGCGCTGCTTTTTTGTAATTTAGAGCAAATGAAATAAAAACTTAAATCTAATGACAAACTCTTTCTATATATAAAAAAGCCTGGATTTGACCAGGCCAGTACATTTAAAAACAAGAGTAAGTAGAATATGTGAAAAGTCGTATGTGGATAAAATGCTAGTTACAGTGCTGTACAGTACTTAAATGCCTTGAGTAGACAGCCATAACTTGAATAGCTCCAGAACCCTTCCAGCTGTACAAAAGCATTGAAATGCACAAACGTAAACACACGCCTGTGATTTATCAGAGATCAGTGTGCACGCTAAGCAATGGAATTATAACAATAACATTTTGGCTTAAGTGGAAAGGATCTGGAATCACAAAGAGTTCTTTATTTCAGCTCAGCATTGCCTCTCCCCCACCTCACCAAACAGCCTTAGGCTAGGCAGCAGACTACATCATTGGAAACAAATGACTGTCTCCCTCTGCAGAGGTCAGTCTTAGCTCAGACACATCAACTGCATGCACTTCCTCAGCTAACATGACAAGCTCAAACACACACACACATACACACATACGTGTACTATAGACCCTCCCTGTGTTGTCCCCCACATTGGTGTGATGTCATCTGTGTACACACACACAATTGGCACTAATCAGGGTGGACCCACTATCAACAGTCCTCAAACTGTGGGCTAGGAACCCCCGATGCCTTCAAGTGGGCCATGAACTGCTCTTATAAGTTTGGAATCATTTAACTTTTAAATTGCAGTAAATGTAATGTTTTATTATTATCTCTAGATGCCCATACTGCTCTTGGCAGCCATGTTCATGCTGCCACACGCTAGGCTATTAAAAGTCACAGGCAACGCGTGGGTCGTAAGGTTTGAGAGAAAACATTTCTCCTGACCGCGGTATCAGCTGTCTGTCTTTTGTTGCATTTCCACGTTTCCTCTTCATTGACCCTCCCCTCTTCACCCCCAACACCCAGTGATTCATTACTCCACATGTCATGTCCAGCTGGTGACTTGCTCTGACCCAGGGGGTCAATGTGAGAAGCCACCTCCTAGTGCCAGGGAGGGAGTCTATCTTTAACACGGCATGTGTGTGTGGGGAGGGGGGGCAAGAAATGTGTTCTTCTCATCAGACGTGTCCAGTAAAGAGTCAACATGTTGCTTTATGGTGGCAGCACTCCGGGGGGACCCCACTTGTATCTCTTCCACTGTCAGGCTGCTTTTCCTGCCTTCTTACAGGCACGCCCCTCCCCCGCGATTCCTCCATCCTGACCCCCCCACACACACACACACACGTATCTGATTCCATCTTTGCCACGACAACCTTCCCCCCGGCCCCTCCTGCCTTCGTCATCTATCTCACCAAACTCAGTCTGTGGCACTAGTGTGTGTGTCTGTCGTCTCTTCAGCGTGTGACCACACTGGAGAGGCACCGGGGGAACCAGATGTTGCTGCTCAAAGGTTCAACAGTGTAGCCCACACAAAGCTTACGCTTCACAGCGGGCCTCAGCTGCAGCCCCGTCCCCCCCCTCCTGTCCCCGCACGCTTTCAAGAAGGCACCGATAAATGAACCCCGACCGTTACCAGCAGTCCTGGATGGCAGCCGGCTCCCATCACAGTGCCTTGTAAACGGGTTCGTTTGGTCACAGGGAAGGTATGGTGAGAACCTTTACTGGCGGTTTCACTGCTTTGACCGTGATTCTGTGATGAGACCATAGACTGAATGTTACCGATGAACGTTGTGTCCGTGTGTTCAGATATTTGAAGCCGGGAGCTCGGCTTTATAAGCACTTCCATTGGGTTGATAGTGAAGCTGAACATGCTGTTAGACAGTTGACTAACTGGGATATAAGCATAACTAGGAACGATGCTTTGGGACCATTACTTCATAACATAAATGACCGGTGGTGGTAGTCGCTTGGCTCGAGACACACTCTTACCAGGCTGTGACAGGAGGAATGGGCTGTCCGTTTCGGCTCCACGTGACCAACGGTGAAGGGCTGCCTTGGACCTCGCATAGCAAGATGACTTCCGTCCCCACCTCAGCTTCCATCTCCACTGTGTCGTCGCGCCCGCTGACTCCCTTGATTTTAGGCAGAGCTGGGGAAGACAGACGCATCACAATGTAACCACATACAGCACAGCAGAGCATTCTGCTACATGCTCTTTTGCTCTTCACGTGCCAAGAGGCCATGTCTGTTCAGAGCTTCAGCTGTGGGTAGTAGTCAGCCACATGTATTCCAAACACCGGGAACTAAAAACCCATCTGTGTTTGGATTCATGTGGTTTCATATTTAGACCTCACTGTTAACACTGAGCTGGATCTCCCGGCTGGCGTAGCCCACAGGACTGGTGGCTGTGCAGATGTATATGCCCGCGTCCTCCGCAGTGGCATGCAGGAAGTGGAGGTGCCCGTCAGGGTCAGACCGAAGAGAGGAGAGCCCCCTGGGAAGAGCCTGTCTTCCCTGGTTGTGAAGGACGTAACACGAGGCCCCAACAGGGTGAGATGTGGAAACAGCATTACTTATTAACGGGACACAATAGTGCATTAGGTATTGTTGATGTCTCACTTCTCATGATGGGGATTAATTACATGAAAGCCACTTCTCCTCCGAGTCAGACACATTCACACACGCACATTCACACACACACACACACATTCACACACACGACGGATCAGATCTTCCTGTACACAGATACAACCTTCCCCCTGAACACTAGATTACTTTTGCAGATTCACTTTTATCTGACATGGAGAGAAATGTACTTGACTCTAGGGTACCTACAGTACTGTAAGTGAAACAGGCCTGGAGGAAGAGACAGAAAACATTGCCATGCTAAAATGTATAAGGTTGAAACAGGAAATAACATCTTACAAACCCATATTGGTAGTGTTATTGTGTCCTATATAATCTAGTCGTTATTTCTAGAAAAGTGAAGTTCACAACTAACATCACAAAGGACCTGTTTTCATTTTAATAACGGTGATTTATCTTAAGATAAATGGATGTCAAAAAGGATCTGTGCTAGATTATTTTGTGGGAAATAGACGTATCGCGTTAGTCATGCATCCATGGGATGCCGCCAAAACTATCATTAGGAAACACAGACTTGCATTGAAGGCATGACCTACCTTGGACCAGACAACAGTTGGCTTGGGAACTCCTCTGGCTTCACATGACAGTGTGATAGCTGTGTCCTCATTGGCTATGTACTGGTACGGCCCGCCAATGATCTCAGGGGGCACTGTGAAAGAAGCACAGCTGCCTGAGCTCAAGAGACAACAAGCCCTTGATGATGATCACTTAGTTCGTAAGCAAACACTCTCCGTTCCGGGGCTTTTATTCATTACAAACCGATGACAAACTATCTTCTGGCCTGTCATTACGCACGCATGCACTGAACGGCCCCCGCTCATCAAAGCCTTCGGTGAACGCAACCCTCTCACTAACGTGCTCGCAGGTGGTTGGAGGCACGCACGTGTTTACGAGCTCCGCGCTGAGTCAGCCCATTCTTGTTGCCCGCCGAGCCAGCGCACCTCCAGTCTACAGTCTACAGCACTAGCCTAGCACCTGCTGCCCTCTCACCGTGGACCTCCAGGCTGACCGAGACGTTGGCTCTGCCCGCCACGTTCACGGCAGTGCAGACGTACGTGCCGGAGTCTTCTGGCCTGGCTCTCTCAATGTGGAGGCTGCCATCGCTGCCGAGGAAGGTTCTCCCGCTCGGCTGCACCTAGGAGCGAGACACGACCTCGGTCAACTGCAACAAGTCACGCAGCCTATATTACTTATTGTCCGGCAGCATCTTACAGGTTTTCCATCATGAGACCAGTGTCTCTCTGGAAGAGGGATTCCATCCAGTAGCATGCAGGGAATCCTCAGAGACTGACCCACGCCGCTGGTGATGGCTGGGGGGCCTTGAGCTAAGAGAGGTGGCTCTGTGGATCGAGGCAAGGAGCATTTCAAATACTGATATGTCTGCTGGCTCATTGTGTGAGCACACAGACAAGCCATCTTAAGACTGTATGCTTACCAAGTCCAGTGACACTAACTCTGGCTTCACCCCTGATGGTCCCAAACTGATTTGTGGCCTCACAAATGTACAGTCCATCATCATCCAGCCAGACACCTGTTGGCAAACAACACAGTGGGGGGAAAAAGACCTTATAAACGTATACACACAAACAGTGTAGCTCTAAGTACAGTAGCAGTCACAGAGTGTTGTCATGTTCAATGACCAGGACGATCACAGAGTGCCAGTGCAGACTAACTGATGCATCATTCTGGCTCTACATCATACACTCAATACTCCAGGCTCTATTGCTCAGACTGACCTGTAATAAGCATTATAAATAGATATAATGGGATTAATGGGCTTGGTCCAGCTGTCTGCTTGCAGACACACACATCCCACTTCACTAAATTCACTGGAGATCATGTGTTAGGAGGTCATCTCTCTAGTTTAGATGGTCAAGCTCTTGTTTAAATAGCCGATGGCAACACATGTCAACGGGGAAACAGAATGTGATAGAGGGTAAGGGGAGAGCAACCGACTATCTCCAACAATGGCCGGTACAAATGGAGCCATATGCAACATGTCGAGCAAATGAGGTCGAGCAACAGCCGCAAAGGGCAATACAAGCGGAATACTTATATATCATATTACGCACACTATAAATATTATTTGGTTTTACAGCCATATCTGCTCTCCTTCAGTAGCCAAGATTAGTCATATTATGGGATAAAACACTTCCAGGGTCACAGTTGAAATTGATTTGAATGGAAGCCATACTGAGATCTTCCATTTGCTGACAGAGAGAAGTCTTTGTGGATTCATTCCAGTTTAAATAACCTTCCAATGAAACTAAGTAACAATGTGATGTTGCCCATAATGGACGAGGACAGCTCCAATTGTATTATATTGCATCATGTCCCTTAATAAAGCCTTTACTAGTCATAGGCACAGCACAGCTATATATATATATATATATATATATATATATATATATATATATATGTATATTCACACAGAAACTTGTAGTCATGCCTCTCTGGCATTCAAGACTATGATTAAGACTGTATTATGTGTCAGTGTGGACCAGTGCTGTCATGGTGATGCATGTTAAACCCACTCTGAATCATCAGATGTCCACTCTCCAACTGCATTGTCCTGCTGTCTCCGCTTGTCCCGCTGACGATCTGTCGGCCATTTTGCTTTCGCCAGGTCACCGCAGGCACAGGGAAGCCTCGGGCGGCGCAGGGCAGGGTGAGATTTTCCCCTACGTTCGCTGTGATGTCAGACGGTGCCTCGGAGAACAATGGCACCACTGTAGTGAGGCAGGGAGAGTGGGAGAAGACGCTCGATCAACTCAATCTGGCCGTGGGATGCTCTAGGCTGCGTTCATGCACAGCATATGCATTTGTAGTAACGCCGCTGTTGCTTTCACCTCCGATCTCCAGGCGGACCTTGCCAGACGAGACCCCGGCAGGGCTGCTGGCAACACAGCGGTACTCTCCGGCATCCATCTCCTGGACCCCTCCGATACGCAGCGTCCCGCGGTGGACATCCTGCTCAGCGAACGGAGCTGAGCCCATCTCCAGATCCCCTTGACACACACACACACACACACACACATGAAGCAAATACCCTTGGTTTGGGTATCACAGTACTCCAATAACAACACGAGGAGACATTTAGGACAGCTGCTTTATTATATATGAGCTTTTGCTTATCATAGTACAACCTGCAGCATATTGGACCTTTTCCATTCCACCTCATTGTCATCATCTGGCCGTTAGAGCTTGAACATATCATAGTAAATCCAATGCTCCTTTCCTTGACTGTAACTGTACACCATGCATGGCATGGCACTATTAGGGCCATGGTTAACTTTGCTTGACATCACATGTAATGTAACATGATGCGGTTTACAACTGTTTACCTTTGTACCATTGGATGACGGGAGGAGGGGTGCCGGTGGCTCTACACTGGAGAGTGACATCGCCCCCGACAACCACTAGCACAGCCTGCTGCACCGCCGTGACAACAGGTACCTCTGCAGGGGAAACGCACACAGTCACTCACGTGGTGTTTGTCACATTACGCTTAATTAGCGTATTATGCGCTGCCATTCTCACTGGAGGAATGTCGATAAATAAATCCATTCAAATTGACCAGGCCGCTGCGAGTCTTGCTTTAAAAATAGAAATGAAACTGACTTTTCAAACACTGTGGGCAGACAGCTGAGCTGAAAGTATGGGGTAGTGCATCGTGTTAGGATCTGGCTGTCCTGACAGATCAATGTTGTTAAAAATGACAGCCTGACACTAAAGTGTCTCTGCTTCTGACAGGCCCCTGGAGACGTCGCCACAGATCATGACGGTTGAGGTTTCTGTCCGGCAGTATCTGACACCCTCACTAAAACTTAGCTCTGTGACTGTCAGCCATCAGCGCAATACAGAGAATCATCTCTCAACGTGAGACAGTGCTGTGCAGTCTGTCAGTCTGCGCAAAGCTACAGTAGAACCCTATACGGACTGACACAGTGACTCATTCACTCATAGCACATGCTCTACCCTCCAACAGCACTGCTCAAAGTTGCATTCTTCATGTCTGAAACTTTGTAGACAGGATTGCAAGTCACTCATCACTCAGAAACAGGTAAATTAAGACGTGCAAGTCCATGGTTAAATTAGAGTGGCCTTTGAATGCATTTATTAAGTATATTACAGTGTTCTATATGAGGGGTGGATGTTATAAAGATTTTAATTAAACTAAATTAGAAAATCCAAGTCATCCAATAATACATCAAATTTAAAACAATTATTGACAATTAGACAATTAAATTTAATTTAATTTGAAGTTACATTTGAAATTTCAATTAAATGTTAATGTCTCAATTCAAGAGGGATTACTTGAAATGGACTGGACTGCATTTATATAGCGCTTTTCTAACCTCCTGGCCACTCAAAGCGCTGTACAAAATCTAATTACATTTAATTGTACATTTATTGTATTAAATAAGATGGCTTGTTTTATGATCTACTGTGAATTTATTTTATTACATTTATTTTAACAACATCCACCCATCATTTCATTCTCTGATGTCTACATAAGTACTTAATTAAGACTAAGTAACACTTTGGTCATCAACAATGTATTTATAAATGGAATTGAAAAAATATTTAAATCATCAATTGATTAATGATATTTACAATTATTACAGTAATTGCATTTTTTATTTACCTTACTTTTCTGATTATTTTTCTATTTTTGATTGCCCAGTTGTTCCAGGGGTGAATATTGATTGCATGCTCGTAAACCAGGCATCACAAATTATGGTTAAAGGACATTGACGTGCTAATTAGGTTTGGTACATCCAGTGTTAAATGAAAAGACAGTTTTTACACTGAACCCTCTAACATAGAAGGGGCATGCGCTGAAAGAGTTTAAAACCAAAACAACATTTAAGGAATGCTGGTTTCCACCACAAGAGTAATTCTGGAATATTATATAAAATATTAAGGGTCTTAAATATCAAGGTCAAAGCTGTATTATACTCTATGGTCAAATGTGGTGTAATAGTAACATTGGTTAAATTTGCATCTTCTGTCTCACGACTTTAAGCTTAATGCGTTCTTACCTGCGTAAGTAAGCAATGCAGACTTAGATGCCATGCCAGCTTCATTAGTAGCCAGACATGTATAGTTCCCAGCATCCTCTGGGACAGCATGGCTAATAGTCAGAAGACCATGTTGGTTTAGCCGCAATCTGCAATGTGTAGGGCAGAACAGAATGAGTGGAAAAACATGGTTGGGAACATTGTTGATGCTTGATGATTACAAACGCAGATGGCTGAACAAAACCTCTCTGCTTATTCTTGGACAATGTGAGGCAGTATTATTTGCCAGTGTATTTCAATGGTAATACATTTTAGCATGTTTTAACATGTTTTGTAAATTACATGTATTTTATAGACGTGATGCAAACAAGATGTGGCATTTGTACATTTCCTGCATGTTGCTGAAGAGGAACCTAACAGCTCCCTAAGGCTCCCTGAGGCTCTCTCCGACCCCTGCGCTGGAGGTGTTGAGTGGGCAGAGAGTTCTTTTACCTCGGACGATTAGCGAGGAACGTGTTTCCATGGCTCCAGAAGAGCTGGGGAGGGGGAGAGCCGGATGCCAAGCAGACAAGTCGAATCTCATCCCCACGGGAGAACGGCCTGTTCAGCGGGCTCACCTCCACAGACGGGGCCTCTACGGCAGAATCAAGCAGACGCAAATGGTGGCTGGTGACTCAGAACCTTGTCAATCACTGTTAAGTGATGCCCTTTGTAGCATGGCTGCGATACTTCAGCGTTTAGCTATAGTCTGAGAGTGTAGGCTGCTACATGTCGCTAGCAGCAAGCCGTCACAAATGGCTGTAAGACCGTAGGGAAGAGACATGTCCAGACGCATTACCGGCATCAGAGGAGATGCCCACAATAAGGACTACAATGTTCAACATTAGTCAGTTCTGGCTGACAACAAGTAGGAAGTCGCTAGCAGCCAGCAATGGAAACCAGATGTAAGCCTAACGTAGGCGTGTGATGAACTGACAGCACTTTGTTTGTACTTAATGATTTCTGGAAATGGTATGATATATTAATAGTGTATGTTGTAAGATGTATCGCTTAGTTAGCCCAAAGACGTGCTGCTGTCATTATCCAACAGAATGTGGGTTGCTTATGATAACTGTTGACATATGACAACTATTGACACATGTACTTATTGTAAGTATCTATGGCTACAAGCATCTGCTAAATGCTGTAAATATCCAGCTGTGTACTGCTGTAAATGTAAATGTCCAACTTATGTAAATGTAATTGTCCAGCTGCGGACTGCTGTAAATATAAAGTAAATGTCCAGCTGTGGACTGCTGTAAATATAAAGTAAATGTCCAGCTGCGGACTGCTGTAAATATAAAGTAAATGTCCAGCTGTGGACTGTTGTAAATATAAAGTAAATGTCCAGCTGTGTACTGCTGTAAATGTAAATGTCCAACTTATGTAAATGTAATTGTCCAGCTGTGGATTGTTGTAAATATAAAGTAAATGTCCAGATCTGGACTGCTGTAAATATAAAGTAAATGTCCAGCTGTGGACTGTTGTAAATATACAGTAAATGTCCAGCTGTGGACTGCTGTAAATGTAAACGTCCAACTTATGCAAATGTAATTGTCCAGCTGTGTACTACTGTATATGTAAAGTAAATGTCCAACTGTGGACTGCTATAAATGTAAATGTAAATGTCCACATGATGGTACCTGGTACAAAGAGCCACACCGTGACTCTGCTCTCTCCCTGGGAGTTTGCGGCCACGCAGTGGTATGGCCCGGCGTCTTGCCGCTGCACCCTGCCGATCTGCAAGGACAAGTCCGGCAGGACCCTCACCCTTCCCGAGAGGGCCAGGATGGCGTGGCCGCCTCTGTGCCACGTCAGGTTGTGGCGCACGGAGCCCTCCGCCTGGCAGGACAGCACAGCCGTGGCTCCCAGCGATGAGCTCACGTTGACGGATGCCTTCAGCACAGGAGGGGGCTCTGGCTCGATGGACACACCACCGGTATATCATCGTTTACTCAGCACGCAAGTATTTGGACTGGCGTGCTCTGTAACTGTAGCTGGATGCTATCGCTATGCATCACAGATAAGCATGGCTACAGTGTGCTTCAAAGCCATCCTGAGTGCTGAGAGCATGATGAATGAATGCAGGAGGACCTAAAGGAAGTCACTGTGTGTGTAGGTAAACAATACTCCCTGTGTGTGTGGGTGTAATGTAGTCATGTGTCCATGCACACATACTGAATGTGTGCACTCTGTTTCAGTGTATGTGAGCCGTTATGTGTGAGTGTGTATGTACGTGCGTACTGTTATGTGTGCCTGGGGGAATATACCTCTCACAGTCAAGTGAGTCAAGGCCCGCCCTTGTCCCGCGCTGCTCTGTGCCACGCATTCATACGGACCCTCGTCCTCACCAGAGACGTGGGCGATCTCCCATGATGCTTTGGAGGAGGCCCTGGTGGCGAGACGTGAACAGCAGTGTGGCTCATGCACGTCGATGAGAACAGTCATTTACATCACTTCCAATTATTAGCGCTGGCACGTGCATCAAGTCAGCTTCACTCAATGAGCGTAATTCATAACAGAGTGTCACAACAAGCGATTGTTTTCTGGATGACACAGTCGAATATGTAATATACACAAAACTGACTATGTATACCTGTTTTCTGATGGATGACCCAACATAATTCAAGCAGCACTAATGCATTACAGACATACGAGCCGGAGTGCGCACGACATCTGACTTACATCTTAATAAATGTGGGGGTGAACATTCTCCGAAATAAGAAGTTACAGACTTACTGAAAGAGCCTCTCCTCTCCCAGGGCAATCCCACCTCTGGCAAACCTTAGCCTGTAGGGGATGTCACTCTGCACTGAGCAGCCGATCACAGCGGACTGCATGTAAATGCTCCGCACCACATCAGGCATTCTCACAGCTGGGGGATCTACGAGGGGAGGAAAGCGAAGGTGGAAGGGGTCAGAAGCATGATTCATGACGTGCAATAGACACCAGGGTGGCTCCCGCTGTCTCGCCTGGAATAATGTTGGTGTAGGAGACACTGGACAGCCTCTGGAAGCGGTAGCCCTCCTCGTCCTTCCCGATGGCCTTGATGAAGAAGCTCTGGGTCGGGGTGCGGAACTCCGAGAGGCTCCACAGCCCTCGGCTGCCCAGGTCAGAGGGCAGGGGAACGGGCAGCGTGCGCAGGGATCGCCCCGAACCGGATGTGAGCTCCACGTGGCTCAGCTGGCCCGGGGGCTTCAGGCCTGTACACTTCAGAAGAACATGTGCCGGGAGCCCTGAGAGAGCAGTGTCATTATCTGCACATCATCGTCAAATGAGACACAACACACACACACACATAAATATGTGCACAAACCTTTTATTGGCCTCTCCCTGGTGTGGTTGAACTCATAAACAGGTATGCTGGAGAAACCCGCACGGAAGTCTAGATTACTGACTCCTGTGACCCTCAGAGTATGGCGTCCACTGCAGCTCACCTACCCAAAACAGCCAATAAAAGGATTCAGTTTATCACTGGATGGTTGGGAATGTTTAATATGGAAAAAGGGAGGTAAACGTCACATTCAGTACCTTCAGATTCCAAGTTCCGGGTCTAGGTAACTTCATGTTAACAACACGGGCAGAGTTGGGGATGTTTAAGAGCTCTGTGAGTCCCTGCTCCTGGCCAACAAGACGGCCTAGAAAAAACAAAAAGGCCACAGAAAACGTACGGTCACTGGTGTATTACTGGGTAAATAATACTAAAAATACTATACTTTATTAATTTTGTAATTAATCATGTGTATATCGTGCTATTAATAATAATTAATATGAACATGAATACTTGGTAATAAAATGTTGTCAATAGGGGTAATTGTTGTTAGTTAAAGCACAATGCTTTCTAGCATACTGTAATTGAATTTACAATCGATCCATATTTCCCTGTATATTAGTCATTTCTAGCATTTACTCTAATGCTGTGGTCCACAATCCTGTTCCTATCTTTTAGATGTCTTCCTTCACAGCTGATTCAAATGAATGGGTCATTATCAGGAGTCTAATTACCCATTCATTTGAATCAGGTGTGTTGAAGCAGGGAGACATAGGACCTCTAGGACCAGGATTGGGGAACCCTGCTCTAATGTAACAAATGGGACAGACTTACTTCCTAGTTTTCATATATTAATTAATGCAATAATTCAGAAATAAAGACAGAAATACATCTTTTTACTGTACCAAAGGGATCTCTAAGTTCAATCTGGGGAGCGGGTCCACTAAGCGACACAGTGACCTCTTTGAGGCTGGGGTCAAAGGGCACCTCCCACTTGTTCTCCTGGGCACTGTCATGGTTGGAGGACAGCAGATGGACCTTCAGCGCCTGAACTGTCTCCTCCACCCACTTCAGAACCTGGCAAGGTGAGTAAAACGATGTGTCACTCTGGAGTGGTCAAATTACAAAGACAAACTGGCAAAGATGCCCTATCAACGTAGGCAAGACCACTTGTTCATTGTGAGTCTCATAAACTTCCAGGCGGTCACGAGGCTCAAGGTTATTACAGGATGGTTTTCTATTTGTTATTATTTTACTCTTATTTGTTTATTTGAATTGGTGTGTTTTTAGAATGCTGGTATATAAGCAAACTTCTTGGTGTGCATGGGTCAAAATGGGTCCCCTACTTTAGACGTTAACGATGGTACTGGAAACCCATCCCTTTGTAGGATATTGCCTAAAGAAAGAGAACGTGAAACAGCTCCACTGTCAGAATATGAACATCGTTTTTTGCAATCTCAACCGTCAATTTCAAAAAATCTGTTTCCCCAGAAGCAGTGAATCATAAGGTTGGCTTCTCTGAGTAGAATGAAAAAGCAGACATGTGTGTGACTTCATAGTAGTCATACCATATATTATCATCCACCAGACAAAATCAATTGAGTCAATAAAATAGAACTTGTTCGTTTCTATCTGTTCAATTGATCTATCTTCAGCAAGTGATGAGCCCAAGGAGGAGGAATGTGTCAGAACAGAGAGATGCTCGGTCACAAATGAAAGTCATTATCTTCCACTCTGAGAAAAGACGATCCATGAAGCCTCGGATGGCGGGAAACGTGATTATGTTTTGATTATGAATAGCAAAAGTAATCATCATTGGAAGAGTGATTTCCTCCAGTGGCTATTATTGGGAAATGTTTCGCAGTGTAGACTTTCAGCCTTGGCATCTTCTCAGCCCTCCGGGTGTAATTATTATTAAAGCATCAACATAGAACATTATGATGAGACGTTGTTTAGAGGAACAGAGATGCAGCACAGCCTTACTGACATCAGTGGCCGCTCGGGACCCGGCATCCTTCATTTTACAAGTGCTTACCAAGCAACTTCTGCATTTGTTTGGAAGACGTAATTGAGATTGAAAGAATGATTGTGTCCCAAATAAAAAAAGTATTCTCATTTTATATATAGTAGATATATATTAATAGATATAAACATTAGTACTACATTTGATCTTAGACGCAGCCAACATAGGGAACATTGAGAGGAGTAAATCCTTTGATAATTTCATTAGCAGGGCTCGCCCTTTCTGTGTATCAGCTCTACTGGTTGCTGACAGCAGCTGGTTCCTCTCTGATTTTACAACTGGAAACAGCTGTAAGGTCTGCCACATGTGCAGCCATCCCTACCAGGGCAGGAAATGGCTCCAGAGTGACCTACATCTGCCTCAGCAAATTACCTGTTTATTGCATTTCCAGTATTACAGTAGTAGTATTACTGTAGATCAAGGGTCAGCACTAACCTGCCCTCAGACCCCAAATCTGATGGAAAGCAGTGAATGCAAAGACTACTGTTGTCCAGGTCAAGGTCATCCTCTAGAAACTCCGCAGTGTAGCTGCCCCTCCCTGCCTGAGCCAAGAGGAACGCTATGGAGCTACAATCCTATGAAACCTCATCCGGCATGTCTCGGATGAGCAAGCTCACAGGGGTGTGTCAGGAAGGACCCCCTTCACTATTCTTGGATGGATGAAAGAAGGATGGGCTGATAAGCTAAAGCCCCCTCAGCTATAGTTGACTTTAGGGACTCAAAGCCGGATTTGACCCCTTCAGCTAATGAAGCAAACAGCATAAGAATTGTTGGTCAAGTTGCAGTCAGCCATCACAGCCAGACAAAGGACCTCCTATTGAGAATGGGGCCCGGGTGAAAACACTACAAGTAACAACACCAATGGCAGGTAAATGCAGAATCAGGGTTACTAGGGCAAATCAATCCCAGATGGACCCCCTAGGTTTTGTAATTTGAAATTCCAAAGCACCTGTCTAGACTTTCCCTCTTACAAGAATTGACTGCGATAATTCTGTTTCTGTGACTAAATAGTCTTTGTTCTGTGGGTTAAATGGGCCGCATTCTATGCCTGACAATCACTACACACCCCTTCAGTGAACACTGGATCTACAAGACTAGTAAACCATGGGGGGTGTTTCACAAAGGACTCCTGAAAGAGCACTCAAAGTGCTTGAGTTTAGCATACACTGGGCTCAGTACACTGGCTGGTATGCCAATACAGCCATAAACGCCATTCACAGGTCAGGACCTACACTAAAAATGTGTGTCTTCATAAAATACCCTAATTTCTACAGCCTATCATTCCATTTCTGGTAGTCACAGACAACCTCAATGCTGAATACAAAGTGGGAATTGAAAGTGAAATTGAAGTGAAATTTATTCTTTTTAATCAGTGCTGTCACATACAGGCAAGTCAGGCAACTCATACACTGAGAAACACTGGGAGGGACAAAGGTGCAAGTCTGACAGTGTATTAAAGTCCAGTAGGTACCACACTCTAATAATTAAAGAGTCTGGTTCAGGGATTCTCATCTCGTTTTATACAACCAGCTCAAATTAAGAGATGAATTAAGGACACAGTGATATGCAGGAACGACAATATGCTGTTATGAGGAACGAGCGTCAGCTCTATAGGACAGCTGTGTTGGAAGGAGGGAGGCCATGACAGATCATATCCTGGGATTAGAGAGTAAAATAAGCAGTCTGTTTTCTCTCCACTCTTCCCTATAGAGACCACAGAAAGATATATTTCATTTGGCAGCACATTATTACGGTAAACTGCTATTAAGAAGGAATATTTTGGATACATTTGTATTACTTGATAGGTTTTTAAGGATTAAGAGATTTGCATTAATCTGTAAAAGCATGCCACCCAAGAGCTATATTAACACTGTGTCTGACATATTGGAAAGTGGATAGTGAATTAGACCAGAAGTAACACATATTGTACATTACATTTATAGAACACCAAGACAAGACCGCCTAGGCACTTTGCACACTTAAGTCGGCCAGGGTTTGCTATTCTATGGACATTCAAACACATTCTAAAGAACTGTGTGGATAATGGAGTGTTAACAAACCCAGTTTGTCCAAACACTTCATTGAACTGTATGTTTAGCTACTGTACAGACACACATGACTTGACTTGAGGGAAAACAGAGCCATACACACACATACACACACACACACACACACACACACACCTATATGAGCAGAGGTTGACTGGGCCACCAGTAAACATTGCTTGGCTCTGGCTTGAGTTGCCCTCTCTTCAGCCCGCTCATCTCCTGTGCTGACACGTAGGATACCAGTGTCTCCCTCAGAGGAAACTCTGGTTTCTTTAAAGTCTGACTGTGAGTTGTGGAGACCCGTTGACTTTGGCTTCACAAGCACAGTTCCTGTTACAGTGCATGCAGCTTAAAATATGAAGGAGGTTCTCACCCATATCATGTGACTTACTACCAAGTTCAATGTCAGTTTCAGAATGATTTTTTATTAGGGTGAAGAAGGGCTACACAAATGGACCATATCCACCTTTGAACTCCTTCTGGTGTGTGCTAGCTGCTGCTGTAGATGTATTGTATCCTGTCTCTGTGCTCTCACCTCATTGACTTGCTGCTTGTCCAGGTGAAAGATTTGCCCAGAGGAGGTGGCAGCGATCTCCTCATAGGCTCGGTAACCCGGCTGAGAGCGGTCGCCGCAGTCTCCAGTCAACACAAACACCACCTGGAAAGGAAGAGGGACAGGAGAGATAAAAGGATTACAAATGATATTTAATTTCAGCTGTTTATTTATCATATGTAATGTGTTGTAAAGCTCAGGAGACAACTATCTCCTCATGGCCTCCTGGCTGCCCCTAACCCCAGCATTGTTAACCACCAATGTACACTTTTCAAAACTCTGGACAAATGACAGCTGCCAATGTGTATTTGTTCCCGGGCAAGCTATCTCTGTGCTTTTTGTTTGCATTTTGGATATATATTAAACTGACAGAAGAAAAATTACAAAAAAAAAGACATATCGTGCTGGCAGGAGGCAGAAACCCCCCAGGGATGTTATTGAACTGCCTGTACCATGCTGTGGCTGGCTCTGTACCTGCGACTGTCTGAGCTGCACCAGCTGCAGCACGTCTCGTTTGAGGCGGTAGTCCTTGGCCCTGGCGTCTGTGAACACGTAGATGAAGGATCCAGGCAGGGAGACTTCCAAGGCCTTCTTTATGGCCCCTATGCTCATCTCTGGGCAGTCTCCTCCACCCTGGGGAGAGAGACTCACTCATGCTACCCATAAAATCACACTGGTGCTGTATTGTAGAGGTTTTGTATTTATTGTTGTTTATAATTACTGTTAAATATAAACATTTAAATAGGTATTCCATATTTTAATACTTAAAAAAAATATATATAAACATTTTACACTGCATATATATATATGTATAAGTATTAAATATATGGAATATACTGTATATAATCTACAGTGTGCATGTACACTACCGTTCAAAAGTTTGAGGTCACTTAGAAATTTCCTAATTTTTGAAAGAAAAGCACAGTTTTCTTCAATGAAGATAACATAAAATTAATCAGAAATACAGTCTAGACATAGTTAATATGGTAAATTACTATTCTAGCTGGAAACGGCTGATTTTTATT